>ML661338.1:6170059-6215431 GCA_007570785.1 Antilocapra americana | reverse complement strand
GTCTATATAACCTCTGCAAACTCTCAGCTGTTGTTATTCCCTCCTGTGTGTGACATCATAGTGAAGAGAATGTGAATGTTTATGTATGTATGTGTTGGTACAAAATTCAGAGAACCCAAGAGGGTATGCTTTTAAAAATTTCTCAGAACGATGACCCTATATGTGAGACAGCAAAAGAGACACAGATGTAAAGAACAGGCTTTTGGACTCTGCGGGAGAAGGCGAGGGTGGGATGATCTGAGAGAATAGCATTGAAACATGTATGTTATCATATGTGAAACAGATCGCCAGTCCAGGTTTGATGCATGAGACAGGGTGTTTGGGGCTGGTGCACTGGGATGACATAGAGGGATGGGATGGGGAGGGAGGGGGGAGAGGGGTTCAGGATGGGGAAGACATGTACACCCATGGATGATTCATGTCAGTGTATGGCAGAAACCACCACAATATTGTAAAGTAATTAGCCTCCAATTAAATAAGTTAATTTAAAAAATTTCTCAGAAATTTCAAGTTTATGAAATTAGTAGGAATGCTCAGTGCTGTGACATTTATTAAGATGGAACCAATTTTAGGTTTCTGATATGCTATTAGAAGCTTATCATTTATGAATTTCTCTGACATATAATTGTCACGTATTTTATGTATCAATATCAAACATCTATATAAAAGAGAAGTGGGTTCCTATCTACTTGATTCAAATGACCTATCATTTTTAAAAATGTATTGCAAAACTTTATTTATCAAACATATATTAGATACCTACTATAATATTGGCACTCTGTGCAATGGCAGGACTAGACCCTTCTGGAACTATAACATTGGAGTTAAGAGCAAGGCTTTAGAATCTGCAGTAGGATGGGTCCCCCCAGAAGCAGATCCTGGGACAAATATTTGTGTGCAGTTGGCTCATGAAGGACTTGCTCCCACGGGAGACACATTGGTGCAGGAGGAAGAGGGAGTGAAGCAAGGGTGTCATCTCAGGTAGAACTTCACACAGAGTGGGTTTGCCCGGGACCCCCTTGACCCACAATAATCAGATAAAGGCATCTCAAGGGAGCTGGGCAATGTATCAAAATTACTCCTTACAGAGTCAAGCAGAGCTTAAATGTAACTGAACAGCGGCAACAAAAGAGGCAGTGAGGAGGAAGTAAGAACTGAGCCCTGGGGTCTGGAGCAGGAAGAGGGGGAGTTGCCTTCTGTGGAGGACTGTCCCCCCTCCACCACCTCAGAGGCTGACCTCTCCCTCAAGCAGTGCTGGATGACGGGAAGAAGAGTCGATGCCAACTTGGCTCGAGGTGCCGAGGAAGAGCAGACCTTCGCGTGGTACGGAGGAAGCTGATTCCCCAGCTGCCTGGCAACCAGGGAGAGGTGGGGAAAGAGACTATTTCTGGCTTCGGCTGCTAGACTGGGACAGGCATGCTTATGTAAGTAAGGTATGTAAAGTCGGTGTAGGGATATGCGATCATCCTCTCTCTTTCTTCTTCCCTTCCTCCTTTAACCATTGAGGCTATGTGCACTTTCTAGGTTGCTTCACATATTGTTTCATATGAACTCCCAGCCTAGATAAAGGTATTCCTCTTTTTAAAGTAGCCACAGAAGCAACAATACGCAACCCAGCATCAGATTCTCAGGCAGGACCAAACACCTATAGTTTAACAATTACAGTTATTTCCTTCTTTAGCCTCATGCAGTCATGACCTGTTAAAATATTAAAACCAGTTTAATTCACAAAGTATTTCTTATTCCCTTTCCTGGCTCCTGGCCCCTGTTTCTGGTTTTATGGTGTGGGTGATGTGGGCTGAGGCGTATTCGGGTGGGAGGCCCAGGGGGTCTAGCATTTGCTGCTGGTTTCAGGGTGGTGAGACTGCTGCTCTCCAGCTCCTGCTCAGCTCGTGTGAGACTGCAGAGCACTTCTCTGGCCGTGATGGAGCAGAGGGGTGGTGTGCCAGCCTCCTTTAACATACCGGGGAGGGTGTGCTTGTGGATGCTGAGTGACAGGGATCAGAATCAGTGCTACTTCTGTGATTGAGCTTCTCTGTGATTAAATGCCATGATGGCAAGTGTGGCTGCCTGACCCGATCAGGCAGGGAGGTAGTATCGCTGCTTCGCTCCCTGTGCTCCTTGTCTGTAGAGTTCTAGCTTTCCAGGGGTCATAGGTGTCTTTGGCAAGACAGCTCTTCAAAATAAACGACCAATGATCACACCCATGCCTCCTGCCACTAAGAGGCACATCACCTGACGGGTCTTTCTGGGTTATGGAGGTAACAAATTCCAAGTCTGGGGGCACAGAGTAGCCAATTTTTTGACATGGAGGCTTCTAGCTCTGAGTGGGGCCTGGAGAAGGAAAGGGCTCTGCAACAGGTGGAGGGCGAGGTGCCAGCTGCCCTGCTGCCTTGGCCTCATGCCCCAAGAGTCTGGTGTTAGGTCTGCAGCGAAAGGATGCGTGGTGAGAAGGATGTGTGGGTTTTATGGCAACACAGACCCAGGGTTCTAGATCTAGCCCCTGCCATTTGCTGCAAAGAGCATTAACTCTTCAAAATACAACTCTGACACGTTACGCAGCCCCAGGAGAAAAGGAACGACTGGGCACTGGACCTCCAGTGACTGTGTTACCCAGCTGCCCATTGTGAATTGTGTTCTGACAAACTCACCAAGTCATAAATTAAAGCAATGCACTATGAGATAGAGTAGGTACATGCAGGATGGTCACGGGCAGGGACAGAGAACACAAGGGAGCATGAGCAGGCAACCCAGGCCCTTCAGTTATTCACTATGGTTGTATCACTGCCCTTCTCTCAGCTCACATCTAATAGGGGCTTCCCTTCTAATCAACTGTTGGTCCTCAGCTGGGTAGCTGGGTCTGTGAGCACAGGTGAGAACAGACCACTGCCCACGGCAGGGGTGGCCTGGAAGACAGTGGTGAGCAAAGGTCTTCCTTGTGGGTGCCAGATGGACTATATGTTCAAATGATGTGATTAGTCATTATTTTCCACAAGTTAATAGAAGTGGTGCATAATGCATTGGGGTTTAGACAGGTCATCTTGGTGTTAAGAGAGAGGGGGAGCTTTGGCTGATGAGAGCGTAGCCTGGTAGCACTGGAGAATGTTGTGAATGAGAGTGTCAGCCATAAAGAGAAGTAGCCCATGAGGGTTTTAAAGGTAAATTTCTCTCCCTTCAGTATGATGCACATAGATGTTAACACAGGCTCTGGTCATCATTCCAGCTCTTTCAGATCTTTTTGGAAGGGCCAAGAGAGACTGAGGTAAAATCTTTTCTTGGTGTGGTATATGTCATGTGAACTTATCTGTCTTATCTATGGTGAAATAAAGGTTTCAGGAAACACAAAACAGTTTGGTGGCTCCCTTGCAGAGCCACCAGATTGTCCTCCCATTGAGGACAGAATGGGACGGAGGGAACCTGAGGATTTAAAGAGAGGGAAAGAAGAGAGGAGAGATTAGGGAACTTAGACTCAAGTGTGTACCTATGTCCACGTGTGGCCTTGGTTGGATCTTGTTTGAAAAAGTCGTGTTTTCAAGGTTGACTTTTGGTTTTGTTTTTATTAAAAAAAACAATATGGAGAAAATGAAAGTGCTATAACTTTGGTGCTAGCTAGTTTTTTCACTTTGGGCAAATTCTTTCTGGTCTTGGATTTTACTTTTTTCCGTTTTGGAACTTTTTATTTTAAATTTTTATTGGGGGATAATTGATACACAATGTGTTAGTTTCAGGTGTACAGAAAAGTGAGTAATACATATTTTCTTCTCATATAGGTCATCACAGAGTATTGAGAAAAGTTCTCTGGGCTATACAGTAGTTTCTTATTAGCTTTCTACTGTGCATATAGTCATGTGTATATGTCAATCCCAGCCTCCCAAATTATCCCCCTCGTCCTCTCCTAACTCCTCCCACAGCAGTAAGTTGTTTTTTGCATCTGTGATTTGATGTAGAAAATCATATAATTTGTACCATTTTCTTAGATTATACATAAAGCACCATCATATGATATTTGTCTCTCTCTGTCTGACTTTACTCAGTATGATAGTCTTGTGATGAGACCCTCTTAATTCTGGGTGCATTTTATTTTTCTGTAGATGGTTGGATAGCATCACCAACTCAATAGACATGAGTCTGAGCAAACTCTGGGAGATGGTGAAGTACAGGGAAACCTGGGGTACTGCAGTCCATGGGGTCACAAAGAGTCACACACGACTTAGTAACTGAACTACATTATTACACTTATTATCTTTTGCAACTTTTCTGTAAACCTAAAACTTCTAAAATTAAAATTTTATATTAAAAAATCAAGCCATGCATAACTTCATACACACATTTCATAATAAATTGACCCTATGGATCAAAAACAGAAACTCAGAATTTGATCCTAAACAATTCAGGTTTTAGAAAAATAACGAAAGGGTAATAATACAGGTTTTACTGTTGTTTTTTTTTTTTTTTGGTTTTACTGTTTTTAATGTAACCTGTTGAATTCTATGAACTCTGGAGTTCTTCCTAATTTTTTCCTATAAACTTCTTTGGAAAAAGCCTCTGGGGAAACAAAAATACTGAATAACTGAGAATGGAAGGGATAGGCTTCCCTGGTGGCTCAGTGGTAAAAAATCAGCCTGCCATTGCCAGAACACATGGGTTCTATCCCTGGTCCAGGATGCTCCCACATGCTGCAGAGCAACTAAGCCCGCGCACCACAACAGCTGAGCCTGTGCCCTAGAGTCCGGAACCACAACTACTGGGCTCATGTGCCCTTGAGCCTGTGCGCTGCAAAAAGAAGCCAGTGCAATGAGAATCCCACACACCGCAGCTAGAGAGCAGCCGCCGCTCACTGCAACTCAAGGAAAACCCATGCAGCAGCAAAGATCCAGCACAGGCAAAAATAAAAAGTAAATTATAGAGTCAACTTCCTATGATTAAAATCTGAAAAAAAAAAAAATAGAAGAGGGTAAGGAAAGTAAGTGATTGAGGGTAAAGCTCACTTCACAAAAGAGGAAGGGCCCATAAGGAGGAAATGAAAAACTTTAGGTTTTTATATTTATAGAAAAGCAGTATTTGGCAGATTACATGTTCACAGACATGTTTTGAGGGGTAGAAGAATATTTGTAAGTTAATCAAAAGGATATTAAAAAGAAATTCTTTTCTTTATCGACCTTTGTTGTCTGAGAAGGGACATCGGCGGGCAGGTACTGACACATCCAGCAATGGGGTTAGATTCCCCATGCAAAGTTTTCAAAGCAGATGGTCAGGAAGAAGTTTCATGACCTTTAGCCCCATAGGCACTTTGAGGATGGGAAGGATTGATGTTTAAAAGGCCAAGAGAGGCGGTATCTGAGTGGTGAGTTGTCGGAACTGGGCGTCTACCCCTGCTCCCAGCACCGCAGGGTATTGGGTGCTTGCCTTTCACTTCAGTCTAGTGAGAGGGGCCATGAGGAGGCCAGTCAGAACGCTTGATGTGTGTCCCTGGATTTGGGGGCACATACTGGACTGCCATCTGAAGTACGTGGAAGATAGTCTCAAAATGAAAGACTGGCTGAAACCACGCGTGAAAGCCAAGTGAGAGCAAAGGCTGTACATCTGACATCTGGCAACAATATGACCTTCCTCTGGGCCAAATGGGGCCATGGAAGGGAATCAGGTTGGAGCCTCCTGGAATGGACTCTGCAAGGCAGGGGGGCTCCGGAAGTATGAGGCTATAGGGTTTATTGCTAAGGCAGGAGCTGAGGTGAGGGAGAAGCAACAGGTCAGCTAAAGATCACCAAGGACCTCCAAAGACTCCACAAATGTGCCCCAAGACAAAGAGTTAGCTTAGTCCTCCATCAGACAACCAAGAATATCAACACTGAACCAGTCAATGAGGTCTTCTCATGCCTTCTTGTCTTCCTTCCCTCTCTCCTTACAGCCTTGTGAATTTGGGTGTGGTGTGAGGAGACGCTGTTACTTCTCTGTCTGTTCTCCCCACAGGTTTCCAGACCCAGGCAGGCCCAAGCTCAGGGAGAACAGTTTGCTCCTCTCTGTTAAAGCATAGTTCCAGTTTGTTAAGAAGAGGGCTAAGCAGGAGACAGAGCAGGCCTCTCTCCCACAGTTTCTCTTGGAAGTCACGAACTGAGCATGAACAGGGAATAAACCTGGAAACCTGGTTCTTCAAGCTTGTCAGGGTACTAAGCTGCATAAAACAGTGATCTATCAGTCCTAGATCCTAAATTAGCTACTGGATTTTTAGAAGTACGGGATGAGAGCCAAACTAAGAAGGTTCCTCTAAATCTATAGCAGCTCCAGGCAGCTGAGAGCTAACCAGCCGCTAGTCTCATTGAAAGATATTCTAAGATTCCTATTTATAGAGGCCATCGTGTCATGTGGGCAAGCCATGTTTTTCCGGTATTGTTCCTTACCGTGTCATGGATCTTTAACTTTTGAAATGTCCAACTCCTTTCAGTAAGCTTGAGTGGCTTTTTAACCAGGCCAGCACTGAATCTTGGGATGTAAAGCTTATAGGCTACTGGGGCTCTAATGCTCTCGTTTTACAGATGGGGGAATTGAGGACCCTAGAGATGAAGACATTTATTAGTTACAGAGTTCGGAACACATCCATGTTTCTTGACTCTGAGTCTGGTGCTTTAACATATCATAAATTTAAACTCAGGGTTTTGTTTTGTTTTGTTTGGGGTGGAGAGTCTTGGATACGAGAGGGGCTGAAAGTAGGTTTCTTAACCATACAGTTGAGCAAGCTAATAATTTTATAGTATCTAAAGCTCTTGTGTTATTTATATAAACCAGAGCAAGAAAAACCAAGCTATAATCTCTTAGTGCTCACTAGCTGTATTAGTAAAAAATAAATCAAGAATGGCATGATCTGAGAAACTTTGAGAGAGACTTCACCCTGCCCACCAGGTATAATCTGAGTGCACATGGGTGTGTCTCTTTAACCATGGATCCTGCCACCTAGGAGGTGTGTGGCTCTGTGTAAGTCACTAAATTTTACTAAGATTGTTTCTTCTGCTGTAAAAAAATGAATGGTCCATATTGGTTCATATGTTAAAGATACTCTAAACTGTAAAATACTTACTAAGAATAAAGTATTAAAATTGTTTTCAGTTACTGCCACATGGAAATTCTAGCGGATTACCCTCTTCCATAGACATTTGTTCCCGGGACCATTCTAGGGGTGGTGTTCGTAGGTCTATGAAGTTGTGCCCCAGGGGTGCTGTTATTATAGATCACAGTATGAACGGTGCCCTCAGTGGCTTTAAGCCCTGGGACCCTGTTAACATGCATGGGTTTATCTCCTGCTGGACTCTCCGTGTGCACATTGTATAGTCATGGGTACACTCTGCAGAACCTCTTCCTGGTCGATGTTGCCTTGGTAGAATGCCTCTTGGTTTTTCTAAACTTCAGAGAGCCTACCTATATCTTAAATCAATATTTTTGACCCAAGTTTAAAAAATTGCATTTATATTACTAAATATGCAGCCAAATACATTTTACAAAATGGTATGAGAAAATTTTTTGATTTCTATTTTAAACTCAACTGATGGAAAGTCAGAATTAGATGAGGACAGTGAAAATGCAAACTGTCAAAACAAAGGAGCTTGAAGGTCTTAAGAGACATCGATGTGTCGATGGCCTTAAAAGAGGCTGTGATCACAGTGTCATATTTCATATGAGCCCCTGACTTCCAGGTACTGTTGTGTGCTCTGCTGGTGCTGAGCGTGTTTCCACAGTGATTGACATTGCATATCCAGTGGAACAAGTTTTGCACTTAGCAGTTCCTCTGCATGAGGTTTTTCAAGAACTCTTTGACAAGCTTTTAACCCATCTCTTCAAAGCCAGATTACTTTACAGGAGCAACAGTTGTCACTTTGTCTTTAACCCTCTCTGCAGACTTTGACATGGGCCACAAATAACATGGTTAGTTGTTTACATGTGCTTTTCATCTTTTGTGGAGAATAGGTGGTTAAGATCCCCAGAGGTGGCTCAGATGGTAAAGAATCTGCCTGCAGTGTGGGAGACCTGGGTTCGATCCCTGGGTTGGGAAGATCTTCTGGAGAAGGGCATGGCAACCTACTCCAGTATTCTTGCCTGGAGAATCCTGTGGATAGAAGAAGAGCCTGATCAGCTACAGTCCATGGGATCGCAAAGAGTCAGACACGACTGACTGACTAAGCACAGCACAGTGGTTAAGAACACACCTGCCAATGCAGGAGACATAAAAGGTGTAGGTTCAATCCCTGGGTCAGGAAGATCCCCTGGAGCAGGGCATGGTAACCTACTTCAGTGTTCTTGCCTGGAGAATCCCATGGACAGATGAGCCTGGTGTACTACAGTCATAGGGTTGCAAAGAGTTGGACATGACTGAAGTGTCTTAGCCACACATGCATGCACTTTTTGCTGAGCTCTAGAATTATTTCCTACTCATAAATATTTGATTCTTTGAGCAGTAGCAAAGTGCCCAGGGAACAGCATATACCCTGAGCCTTCCTTGCAGATCAGGCATAGCCATGTGGCAGAATTCTAGCCAACAGGTATAAATGGAAATTGTTGGAGAAGCTGCTCAAAAGGAGAAGTATGTGCTTATTTACTCTAGCTTTCCTTTTGTCCGAAACATGGACATGATGATTGGAGCTTTGGCAGCCATCTTGAGAACATAAAATTGTGATAGGTAGGTCTCAAGAATAGAGAAATGGAAAATTCAAGTGTCTGGATCTCTGATGCCATCCAGGAACACCACACCAGGCTTGTATCAACCCCCTTTGGATATCTGTTATATGAGAGAACAATAAATCCAAAATATGCTCACTAATACAGTTTTAGGGGATATGGAGCACAATTTCTAAGTGATGGATATATCTTGTCTATTTTTGTTCAACTTTCCACAGATTGTTCCCCTAGTCTTAAGTTGGAATGATATTATGTACCTGGTCAAGCTAAGTCCATCATGTTCTTCAGGACATTTATCAAACTCACATCCTGTGAGAAATCTTTTACTTTTCTTCCTCCTTTCTGATCAGCCTTATAAATAGTTAACAAAGAGACAACTTTTCTGGTGTTTGAATCAATCTCTTCTATGTATAATATTCTTTTCTACATAGTCACTTTAGTGTGTTTTCTATTCCTCAGCATGCAAAGTCATTGGGAACAGATGTCTATTCTAGTTTATCTTGCTATGTCTCGTTACTCTCCAGCATTTGGGACTAGCAAAGCAGTGAATCCTGAAGACTCCATGAATTCTGTGGTGGTGGTTCAGTTGCTCAGTCGTGTCCAACTCTTTGTGACCCCGTGGACTGCAGCCTGTCAGGCACCTCTGTCCATGGGATTTCCCAGGCAAGAATACTGGAGTGGGTAGACATTTCCTTCTCCAGAGGGTCTTCCACACCCAGGAATTGAACTCGGGTCTCCTGCATTGTAGGTGGATTCTTTACCAAGTGAACCACCATATTGACTGAATGTATTTTGTCAAATTAGAGAGACATGGGGTGGGGATTAATAATGGAGCAAGTCTTGATTCTCTGTGTTCTGGTGAATCAGACTTGAAAGGGAGAGCAGCTGACAGTTCTGCTGCCCTGTCCTCAACTGACTGGCTCCAACATGCCCCATTTCCCACAGAAGGAACAGTGAGGACTCCCACTTTTTCGCGGGTGCTCATCCCCATCTGTCCCTCAGCTTCTCCCAGAAATCTTAGGGCATTTTTATTCTTCCTCTTTTCCCTTTCCTTCTTCTTTCTTCCCCCAGCTTCTTCCCTCTTCTTCTTCTCCTTTTTCTTCTTAACTTTATGCAATTTTTTTACACACAACTGAAAAACAGGAGTTACAATATTCTTTGAGAAATTAGTTATAAACTGACCTTTTCCAAGGCATTTCTCTGCCTAGAAACTACCTGCTTTGTGTAAACTCACCAGCTCGTACTTGTTTATGATTGGATTATTGCTTCAAATAGCAATATATTAATCAAAGAGCAGGTTACAAGCACTTATATGGGTTAAACTGGGTTACATATTTGGGGAGTGCAACAAGGGCTGACCATAGGGTGTGGTCTTGCCTGTTTTTTCCATCACCTCTTTCAAGAAGACTTTGCTAACTCTGTCCTACCCCTGGCAGAGTGATTTATTCTGAGGTTCCATAGAAGTGATGGTGATGATTAATGTTAACTGAGATTAAGTTCCAGATACTGTGCTGAGTACTTATTACCTCATTATTCAATCCTCCCAACAAACCAAAGAACTGTGTAGTGATATTACTGTAATTTTACAGACAAGGAAACTGAGGAACAGTTAATCAACCTGCCTAGGGCTTTATAACTAGTAAATGAGAGAGGAGACATTCCAGTGAGGGTGGTCTAGTATAATCACCTCTGTTTTAATGGGAAGGGAACTTGGGCTGATACCCCAGTGATATATTGTAACAAAATTCTTTGTGGCCAAGAGGAGATTTATTTTCTCAAAGTTCTAGAGGCTAGAAAGTTCAAGATGAAGGTCCAGCAGGGTTTTGTTTCTGCAGAGGGCTCTCCTCCTAGCTTGCAGGTGATCATCCTATTACTGTGTCTTCACATACAGGAGAAAGAGCAAATTTCTGGTATCTCCTCTCATAAGGGAATTCAGTCTTTTCATGAGAGCCTCATTCCCATGAGCCCCAATAACCCTAGCTACCTCCCCCCAAAACCCGCATCTAAATACTATCACACTAGGGTTTAGGGTTTTAACATATGGGAGGGTACAGACATTCAGTTCATAACAGGAACTAAGGCTTGGGGAGATTACATAATACAGCCAAGGTCAGAATTACTGGGTTAGGAGGGCAAGTACTGGATCCCCAGGTTTCTGGAGGCAGATGGGCCTCTGTGAGGCAAGAAGGCCAGAGAATACGAAAGAACAAGTGGGAGGTGGGGGTGCATGGTGCTCTCAGACATTTAGGATTCCCAAACAGCACTGGAGGCCAGGGCACGTTAACCCTGGTAACTACAAAAATAAACATATCTCTTTCTCTTCTGCTATATGAGGGTTAGAATGTTTTTACTTACACAGAAAGAAATCAACCTTCCTTTCTTCATCTGAGTCGATGCATAATTAACCTCTAATAAATGAAAGCCTGGCCTTCAGAAAAAAAAAACTCTCTCTCCTAATTTTTGAGATTCTATCTTAAGTAGGAATTTCACAGAGCAGTAATGTTTTTGTGAAGCTTGTTGGCTCTTGCCAACATTTTCAGTATCGTATCAGTCAAGATTTTGACGGGAAACAGATGGCACATTAAGATTAGGTGATTTGAGGGGAGTTTGATGAAAAGTCTATTTAGAAGGATGCAAGCATAGCTTAGGAAAAGTGACAAGGATGGTGTGTACTCCTATGCCATGGTTCTTGTTAATACCGCCAGGCCTGAAGGAACAAATGAAAGGTAAGGGGCTTCCCAGGTGGCGCTAGTGGTAAAGAATCTGCCTGCCAGTGCAAGAGATGCAAGAGATGTGGGTTCAATCCTTGGGTCGGGAAGATCCCCTGGAGTAGGAAGGGGCAACCACTCTAGTATTCTTGCCTGGAAAATACTATGGACAGAGGACCCTGGCAGGGTCACAAAGAGTCAGACATGACTGAGTGACTCAGCATAAAATGGAGACCCAGAGAGAGAGGTGCACAGAGAGGACTGCCTGGCTGTGGAGGAGTATAGCCAACCCACAGCCCAGCATGGGGATTTCCTGGGGAAAAACCACCCACGCCCACTCTCTTCTTGCTTCTCATCTCCTGACCCTGTGTTCCACTGGTGAAATCTGACAAGAGCTGACAGCAAGGGATTATGTTGATGTATTCTGAACATGTCATCTTCCTAGGGCAGAGAGCAGGGTTTAGAAGAATGGAGAATTCACTTGGAGGATAAAGGGAGGACGGAGGACATTATCCCAAGTACCATTGTCAGTGCAGTGGAGAGTTAGGAAGTGATCCTGTCTGCTGTTTAAGTGCTCTGCTCTTTTTCTGTTAAAGGCCATAGGTGGTAGATAATCTAGTGACTGGAATGGTTCATTTAGTATGTGAAATGAGAAAGAAGGGAGGTAGACTAACTTTAAATATCTTCCTTACTCAAGGAGAATGAGGTGTTACATCCTACCATACTCAAGATCTGGGTTTAGAGTTACTACAAATCAATAATACTCTTAAATATGAATTTCCATGGATTGGGTAAGTGCAATACTTTAGATCAATTGAGAGATTCAAACTGGTTTATGAGTATTTTTTGTAGAAATAGCTTTGACAGCCAACCTGAAGAGGCTTGATTTGGTAAACTGTGGCTCCCTATTTCTGCACTCCCAGAAAGCAATAGTCCCTGGAGTCAGGGGATAAAATTGTGTGTCCAGCTCTGCCACTCATTAGGATATGTGTGTGCATGTTCAAGTCACTTCAGTTATGTCTGACTCTTGGCAACCCCATGAGCTGTAGCCCACCAGCCTCCTCTGTCCATGGGATTCTCCAGGTAAGTTAGTGTACTGGACTGGTTAGCCATTCCCTTCTCCAGGGGATCTTCCCAACCCAGGATTGAACCCTCATCTTTTACATCTCTTGCATTGGCAGGCAGGTTCTTTACCACTAGTGCCACCTGGGAACCAGGGCATATCAGACCATCTTAGCTTGAGAACAGAGGAAGATAATCATGCGTCCTCAAAGGGTCCAGGGGGCCCCTTAGCATAGAGTCTGGCACAGAAAAAGGGTCTGTTAGATGTTAGTTGCTCTAGCTTGGATGAGTTAGGGAATCTGGCTAAAAGCAGGGGGGCCTTTTAGATCAGTTTAAATAAAGAAGGGGTACCTTTGTTGGAATGCTGGCTTTCTGAAAATGAAAATGCAGTTTCAAAGGGGACATGTGCCTTCTCCAGAATATGATGAATTACGGGTGTTTTTGCGGTCTGTGATAACAATACAAATAATTAAATCAAAATGTGCCCGGAATGGACTCAAAGGCTCATGGAAGTGACAGGATGGAGACTAAGAACGGAGAAGCAGCTGAGGAGGAGGAGGGAGGAGGAGGAGAACCATTTCTTATCTACCAAGGGAATTTTGCTACAGCTGTGGCAGCCCATTCATAGCTTCAGGATCAAATGCAAAGAGGACGTGACAGCTGTCACTCCTGTGACCATATGAGATCCAGGAAATACGTTTTTGTTTCTGACAGTCTTCATCTACTATACCTCCAATAATGCGGTGAAGTAGAGATGCATGCTCAGATGGTCCCAAACGCTGTGACATATGGAAATGGTTGACCAGCATAGGAAAGGATTTCTTTTTCTTTTTAATTAAAAAAAGATGATCTTTACTAAAACATAACTAACTTAAATAAGTCTCAAATGTTGAAATAATACAAAATAACAAAAGATAAAATCTTCTGTCTAGACAGTATTTTTGTTTAACTAACTGGACTATTTTTAAGGCTTGTTACCAAGAACACTTTCTCAGACTCCTAGAGTGGACTTTCCCACTCCGATTTCCTCTTTTTATTTGGTCTCAAGGACTCTAGCTGTTTTCTTTTGCCCTGTTCTTTGACCTCCTTTTCTCATGTTTGAGAGTCAACTCTTGTGACTTCTTGGATTTCCTACCAAGGCAGTTCCCTTCCTACTCACCCTCCACCCCCATCTTTTAGTGCCATTTCCAAGGTGGTCCACCATTATGAAGACACAAACAGATGTTCTTTCTCTCTGTGATTATTAAACGTCCAGTCTAATTCCCCTATATTATAGTCTTCCCTTCTCCTGCCTCTTTCCAAATTAAGCCAGTTAATTTACTCTCTGTAGAATGAATTTCATTATTTTATGTGTGTCTCATCCCTGTTTTAGAGATTGTTTTTCTATGCAATGAAGATTTTTAAGAGTTTGTGAATTTATAAAACCAGGATTAGAACAAGTTTTCACTTGTTTCAACATCATATACCATGTGAGGAAGGTAAAAATGAAACTTTATTCCATACAGTGGGGAAATAAATTTTAAAAAGGCTCCAAATGAAGTGACTCTGAAAAATTGAAGAAACTTATACATTACCAGTGCTAAGTAGGTCAAAGGGCAAATATCACCCTTGAATAAAACACCTCATTGAGGAGCATGCCATTTGTGATGCCTTCTGGGAGCTCAAAGAAGAGCTTCTTATGGAGGTGATGAGATTCTGCTTCCTACAGAGAAGTGAATAACATGAGTCAGGATTTCTTTGTACATCAGTGCTGGGATGTGGAACTGTTATCTGGGGACAGTTTGAAGGGAGCCTGAAGTGCAGGCAAGTGTAGCTCAGTAATTGGGCTCTGTGAGGCCAGATTTAAAGCTTATTTTAACAAAGATTTGGGATCAATAGCTTTGGAATGATATTTTTATTATTCTTCTTTGATTTAGCACTTATTAAGAAGAGCATTGGTTTACAGAAGAGAGCTGAATGATTAGTTGACCCCCAGGGCTTGGAGCATCTCTGCTGAGCAAGCTAGATGATCCAGTCTCATTCAGTGCTGACTAAGGTTATGGAATAAACTGGTGGTAGGAGGGTCTTCCTATTCCAGTTACCTTCAATGGCTTGCTGGGCTTCCCTGGTGGCTCAGCTGGTAAAGAATCCGCCTGCAATGCAGGAGACCTGGGTTTGATCCCTGGGTTGGGAAGTTCTCCTGGAGAAGGAAAAGGCTACCCACTCCAGTATTCTGGTCTAGACAATTCCATGGGCTGTATAGTCCATGGGGTCACAAAGAGTCGATCAAGACTGAGTCACTTGGACTTTGACTTTTCCATTGGCAGCTGGTTGCCTGCATCGTTTAGAATGCATACTCTATAAGCTGGCCTCCAGGAAACAGATAGAACTTTGCTTTATTGCTGGCTCTGGGACAGTAACCACATTGAGCCCATCTGTAGCAGTTTCCTGTTACTAAATGATAAACTCTCCCATAACTTAGTGGCTTAAAACCATTAATATTAATAATTGTATTATTTCTTAAAATTCTGTGAGTTGGCCGGGTCCAGCTGATCCTTTTTCTTCCTGCTCTACATAGTGTCAGCTGGGCTCTCTTATGTGGCAACACCCTTATGGGGCTTGATGATACAAGATGGTTTAGTCATGCATTTGGTGGTTGGTACTAGCTATTGAGTGGGATTTCTTTTTACATGTAGAGTGTCCACTAGAGTGTAGCTAAATTTCTTTGTGTAATAGCTCAGGATTACAAACAAAAGTGAGAAGAGAAGCTATCTTGTCTCTTGAGGCATGGAGCTAGCGCTCAGCCTGAGTCACTTCTGTCACATTCTATTGGCAAAGCAAACTGCCAGCCCAGTTGTAGTCTTGAACCCTTAATGGGCATGTTCCTATAAAGATTAGAATATTTATTGGTGGCCATCTTTGCAGACAATATTCCACACTACCCATAGCATGTAAGTGACATCAGAGATGGTGAATTTATTGTTGGCCATCTTTGCAGACAACGTACCATGTTACCCATGGCAGGTAAGTGACATCAGAGCTGGTGACAATCACAGTACCTTGGATACTGAGCTTAAAGCACAAAGACACAAGCACAGGCCTACCCAAATTTTTCTGCATCCCACACATACACTTGGCAGCCTTTTACCTCACTAAAATTGCCAGGTCAAGTTTGTAAGTGATCTGGTCATCAAAAGTACAGAGATCTTTTTGACTCATTGGAAGACTGTCTCAGAGAATAGGAGCAGAGCAAATGGCAAATCATGATTTCATGATCTCAGAAATTCTTCAGCTCAAAGTAGCAACTAAAGCTTTGGCCATTGATTTCAGGATTAAGAGACTTAGTCATAGTGGAAAACAGAGGGCTTTGGAGAGTTAGAGCTGAGGTTGAGTCCTGACTCTGTCACTGCCAAGTTTGGTGATTGGGGTGAATCACCTGGTTCTCTGAGTATCATTGTTCTCATCTATAAAGTAGAGATGATATCCCCTCCCTTGCAGAGTGGCTGAGAATATAAAGTCCCTGGCACACAGCTTCTTATATAAAAAGGCTTAGTAAATATTAACTACTTTTGTCTTTGAATCATTTTGCTATAAAAATATGGCCTATGACTTTAGGACTTCCTAAGGGACAGTCCAGTGTTCTTGCCTGGAGAATCCCAGGGACGGGGGAGCCTGATGGGCTGCTGTCTATGGGGTCGCACAGAGTCGGACATGACTCAAGTGACTTAGCAGCAGCAGCAGGAGCAGCAAGGGACAGTTAGCCCCTCCACACTCACTCAGTTCCAGTTTGTGTTAATATTTTGAAGGAGCACAAATCTTTCTAATTCGGTGAATATATGGGTGGATCCTTCTCCTCTGGGTTCACTGGTTCAGTGAAAATAGCCATTGAGATGACTTTTCCTTCTTCCTATCTTCCTGCCCTTCTATCACTGAATTTATTCTTTCCTATGTGATGTTGGAGAAGACTCTTGAGAGTCCCTTGGACTGCAAGGAGTTCAAACCAGTCAATCCTAAAGGAAATCAGTCCTGAATATTCATTGGAAGGACTGATACTGAAGCTGAAACTCCAGTACTTTGGCCACCTAATGAGAAGAACTGACTCTTTGGGAAAGACCCTGATGCTGGGAAAGACTGAGGGGATGACAGAGGATAAGATGGTTGGATGGCATTGCTGACTCAATGGACATGAATTTGAGTAAACTCTGGGAGTTGGTGATGGACAGGGAAGCCCGGCGTGCTGCAGTCCATGGTGTTGCAAAGAGCTGGACACGATAGTGACTGAACTGAACTGATGTTAAAAGCTCAGGAATTTAGCAACTCCATTCATTGGAACATGGTTGCATGTTGAACATTTCAATGTGTTACAAGATTTATCCTGTCCCTGTTCTGTTTTTCTTGGGGGAGATAAAAATTACTGATTAAAATACAAAAAGTAGACTTACAAAGTATCCTGTTAGGAAGAAAAGCTATGGGACTTTAACACTGAACCTCCATTGTTGCCTCAGATACTACTGAATTCAGTTGCTTTTCCCTCTTGTAAGACTATTTGTCAGATTTTACAGGAATGTGTCCAAATTTGGGGATGCTTTAGATATTGGTTTTAGGAAGTGAATTTCCTGATCACAGTTTCTTATTGTGCTCTCCTAGGAAATCTTTTTCCCTTCTGCCCCAAAGACAGGTGAGGACTGTACAATCTCTCTGACAATTCTTTTCTCGACTGCCAATCACTGCTTTGTTACCTTTTCTTGCTGAATCAGGCTTTTGTCTCTCAGCTGCTGCGACATGGATCATCATCTTACTTTGATGGAGGGAAGACGTTAAGATGCTAAAGGATCAGGAGAGCAAACCCGTACTCTTCTTAGAATTAGATGGCAAATTCCTTCCTCTCAGATCATGCTAGCTAATCACAATAGCTGACCACTAGCTGAGGAGAAGCCATTTGTACATTGTGCGTTTTCTCTTTTAGGAAGAATGGATCTTGCTTGTCTGTCCCTTCAATACAACTCAGAAAGTCACCCTCCATCCTAAAAATAAGTGCACTGCATTTCTAAATGGTTAGGAGTCCTTGCAGCATTCTCATTATGACCTGTAAAGAAGCTCTCTGCTAATAGTTCATTAAAGGTAGAGATAAAACATATGTTTCCCCTTGCTTCATACTCTAATGACAGAAATGTCTTATTTTTCTGTTTGATCTTTGACTGTGGAGGACCACTGTTTCACTTCTCTCCTTCCTCAGTTCTTCAAGAACAACCACAACAAAAAATGAGTAAACAAATACATACGCAGGTAGAGTTTGTTTAACCATAAAGTTAATCCCGGGCTTCCCTAGTGACTCAGTGGTAAAGAATCTGCCTGCCAGTGCAAGAGATGTGGGTTCAATGCCTGGGTTGGGAAGATCCCCTGGAGAAGGAAATGGCCACCCAGTATTCTTGCCTGGGAAATCCCATGGACAGAGGAGCCTGGTGGGCTATGCTTCATGGGGTTGAAAGAGTCAGAAATGACTTAGTGAACAACAACAGCAGCAAAGTATATCCCATTTTATATTTGTATAAAGCAAAGACCCAACTTTTTGTAAGATGAATAAGCATTACTTGATTACTTTGAACAAGTGTTTTATAGGTTTCTTATGTTCAGTTTTTTCAGTGTTTCCATCATTGCTTTTTGTTGAAGATAGGCTCTGAGAAGGTGGTAGTGTACAGGAGATGTATGGGGGAAGGGAAGGAAACAGGATTGTATAGAAGAGAATCTCACTGTGGTGCAGTCTTAGTAAAGGCCTCAGCTAACTCTCGGGGAGCTCTGAGGACAGGATGTCCCTTCCGAGTTTTCCGCAGTTGAGATGAGGGTCCAGATTGTTGTACACCCATGTCAATCAGCCATGGGATGCAGGCTGCCATCAGGGATAGGATGTGACTTATTTGAGGAAACTTTCTTCAGTCTTCAGCTATTCCAAGAGAGGGAGAGATGGTCATTGAGGTTGAGGGCTTTGAGCTGCAGGATTTCCAGAAGTTGGAGGCATGTGTCTTTCTGTCCCCCAGAGGACTCTGGGAAGTACATCACAGTCTCTTAGACTGTGACATTTTAGACATGGATCCTTGCCTTGGGTCCTGTAATTTGGAGGGTTCTGCCCTGACATTTCTTCTTTTTCCAACCTTGCCCCTCCTCGAGGGTCAAGGGCATTGGAGCCCAAGCCTGCATCCCTCCTAACTGCACTTTCCCAAACCCCAATCTTTCAAGCTTAGGCCACAGAGGTGGCCAAGCGACAGACTTTTGGGGGGGTAGGTGCACACAGTGGGCTGTCCACAGCATCTGAGTGAGGACCTTCCTATGCAGAACCATGGGAAGTGGGGAGAACAGGACACTTGGAGAGAGGTTCATTTGGACTTGTGCTCCAGGCCCTGTAATGTTGAACGTCCACCCTATTTGACAGCTAACCCTTCCCTACAGCTGGAGCAATAGAGACACCAGGGAGACTCATCTCTGGTTAGAGAGGCTTGAGCTCAGAGACATGACTGGGCCTCTGGTTATTGCCACTAGACCAGCTGCTCTCCTCAAGGCAAAGTTTTGAGTCAGACAGAGATGACTAAACTTTTCCTCACAAGGCTTATCGTTCACTTTCTTTATCTCATTGAAATGTTTGTGAGGCTCGGAGCAAAAGCCTATAACTCTGAAATTCCCAGGAGAAAGGTGCTGTAAAAACACAAGGTATTATGGTATAATCCGCAGAACACACCAGTGTTAGAGGCCTGGGAGCAGAAACTCTGAACTGTGAGTTCTGCTTGGCTTGCTCAAATGTCAGGTTTAGTATCAAAGCCTTCTATGATTGATAGGTCAATAGTAGCTGAAAGATTATGGACTTTTGTAAATGGGGGACTAGCTCCTAAGGAAAGCCACATATTTTACCTGATAACACCCAAGAAAAAAAATAGTTATTGCAACTTTTAGAAATGTTGCCATCAATAAACTGAAGAGTTTTCAGTGTCAAAATTTGGTGTCATAATTTCTCTTCATCTGTCACTGCTAATCTCTTATTTACTGAAAATAAGTTCTCTCAAGGTTAACCCGGTATCCAGGCAATTGATAACTGGCATTCTTTTTTTGCTCCTGAATCACGTTTCCAGTAGACTTCACATGACTATGACTCCTGCAGAAAACCCACAGAAAGCAGGACGGGCCTTTGAATCCTATACAACTCCACCTAGTTAGTCAGGGAGCTGCTCCACGCCAACCAGCACTCCCGAACTCAACTCTACTCCTTCCCCATGGAGATATGTGCTGTTGAATTATTCATAGTCTCTTTTAAGTTTACTGTCTTCTGGTTTCTTAGTTTGCCTTCTTCGTGAAGATTTTATATTTAGTGAATAAGCAAATGATCTAGAATTATGAAGAAATATGTCCTGTGAAATACTGTCCTTTCTTCCTCTAGATAGGAATAGCCAAGCATTTCATTCTGTGTCCTACTCCCTAAAGTTAGGAAAGCACTAAGAAAACTCAATAATTACAGAGACTGTATGTATCCTGTGTTTATGCAGGTGTTTAGGCAAACACTTGCCCCAGGGATTATTTGTTAATTGTGTTTACTTAAATGAGCAGACTCTACATGCTATCATATCACAGAGAAGTGTTTCTTAGGATGAAGCAGAATCAGAAGCATCCTCTGTTACCAACTGTGTCATCTCCGAATAGAGATAGTAACTCAGCCTGGTGAGTTTATTTTCCCAATAAGCATGCTTTTTATTTTCCTTGCCTTATTATAGTGACTAAAAATTTCAGTAATCTTGGATTGACCAGAAATTTCATTCATAACATCTTATGGAAAAATCCAAACAAACTTTTTGGCCAACCCAGTATGTTGAATAAGAGTAGTGAAAGCATACAACCTTGTCTTGTTCGTGATCTTAGAGGGTGAATTCAGCCTTTGATGTATGTATGATGTTAGCTATAGGTTTTTTGGTAGATACTCTTTATGAGATTAAGGAGGTCTCCCTTTATTCATAGTGTACTAGGTATTTTTATAATGAATGGATTTTGAATTTTGTCATTTGCTTTTACTGAGCCAATTGATATGATATTATGGCTTTTACTCTTTGATCTGTTAATGTGGTTGATTATATGATTATAGTGCTTGATTTTTAAATATCAAACTTCTCTCGCATACTAGAAATAAATCATACTTGGCTGTGGCATCCTATTCTTTTTACTTGCTGTTGGATTTGATTTCCTAAAATTTTATTGAGGATTTCTGCTCTGCTTTTAAATAACTTCTGCTTAACTTCTTAGTCTATTTTCCTGTGTAGCTGAAGGATTGACAAATGCCTGAAGGTGGGAATCTCCCATGTGTAGAGCTCATATTAGATTAGTTATCTGCCTGTAACCACAACCACTTTAGCTAGAAAATCACACAAGAATGCACCCTTAACTTTCTTTGGAGAACATAAAAAGAGAATGATATAATTGGGAAGATAAAATGATACTTATAGAAACACCCCAGATATAGCTTTTCCTATTTATAGGCAGAATTTGAAGATTCAAATTTGAATCTTTGTTGCATGTGAGACCATGGCATGTCTGCAAATGGTAGCCTGCAAAGGAGACTTGTACATGAATTCATGTATAATGAGTTTCAATTCCATGCAGAACACTATTCTAAGATTACCAAGTGTCAAGCTTTTTAAATGTTTTCCTTTATTATACTAGCATATAGCGACTTCTTATAGCCATTGGAGTGAAGAGACCACATGTTTTCCTTTGACCAGATAAGCCCGTGTAAATATGTGACATGATAGGAACCTGAAAAGATAATCAGATTCATTATTTCTTCCGTGTATCTTGGGAGGAGAGTGCTGTAAGAGATCTGAGCCATCTAATATGAGTAGGGTACTGATGCAATCTTTGCAGTCACTTTTAAGTGAAGGAGTCAAGGCCCAGAAAAAGTCATATTTTATAATCTCCAATTTATCATGTTGGCTTTGTCTTCATTGCTTTCAATTCAAGGTCATAGGATTTAATGGGCCTCCATGTATGAATGGAAATTCATTTAGGCAAACAAAATATCTCTTTAGGGGTGGGATGATTTACTAAGCAATTATCCTAATTATCCCAAGAAAATATAGGTTTTTGGGTGAATTGCCAGTCATTAAAATAATTCTCTTTACTGATTAGAATTTATGGGAACATTTGGTTTGTAGGATGTCTGATGAAAAGAAACCATATTTTTGCTTTTTATGCAGCTGGACCTGTAACCACACAAAGATGTAGACTTTTCAATGATATATGTTTCATTGATTTGAGTAATATTCTAGTTGTCCTCTGAAAAACACTGTATCATCCCTAAGCAGAACAGAAAAATAGCTTTGGCTACACTCCATTTTCCAGGATAATTTTCTTCAAAGAAATCTGATTTCAGATGACATTGAAAGCTCCTTTCAAAGTGCTTCCTGGATATTCTTTTTTATGTTGGTGGAAATGCTGTTTAGATTATGTCTGACATTTTTGTACACTATTCACAATGCTTCTACAGTTTAAAAAAACATGTTCCAGGCTTACATTATTGAGATTCAATATGTTTGTTACATTTTTAATATCACAAGCAGATTTTCTTTGCTATTTAATAACTATCAGAAGAAGACAATCCAGAGACAAAACAAGAACCATGGATAAACTCAATATTTTTCACAGTGAATCAATGCCTGAATTTCCATTTGTGTTTTTCTGCCTACCATTTTCTCCTGTAGCCTAATGAAGTAAAAGTGCTCCAGTTTACCCATGGTGAGAACCAGTATTACTCTGGAGAGTCTTCTTAAAACGGGAACACCTGAGGTCTCTGTAGATTGAACTCTCTTCATAAATTCTTTTTTTTTTTAACTTTTGTCTTATTTCTTCATATATAGGTTTGTTCATTCTTTTTTTTTTTTTTAAATTTTCTTTACTTTATTGTGTTGGTTTTCCCATACATTGACATGAATCCGCCATGGGTAAACATATGTTCCCCCTCCGGAACCCCCCCTCCCTCCTCCCTCCCGATTCCCTCCCCCTGGGTAATCCTGGTGCACCAGCCCCGAGCATCATAAATTCTTAATAGAGTTGTTCCTGGTATCCACAAGGAGATGACCATTCTTAGCAGTGAAAATTTATTTTTGTTTCCAGGTTGAGTGGTCAATTAGAGACTTGCATTTATAAAGAGACCTCAATGAAGTGAAGCTTATCCATGTGTTCACCTTCTTTTCTTAAGAAGCCAAAGTTATCTCTACTGTTTTTGAAAAGTCTTGAGGTGTTATAAAGTTTGTTGTTGTTCAGTCACTCAGTCGTGTCCAACTCTTTGTGACCCCATGGACTGCAGCGCACCAGGCTTCCCTGTCCTTCACTGTCTCCCAGAGATTGCTCAAACTCATGTCCATTGAGTCAGTGATGCCATCCAACCATCTCATCCTCTGTCATCCCCTTTTCCTCCTGCCTTTAATCTTGCCCAGCATCGGGGTCTTTTCTGATGAGTTGGATCTTTGCATCAGGTGGCCAAAGTATTGGAGCTTCAGCTTCAGCATCAGTCCTTTCAATGTCTATTCAGGGTTGATTTTCTTTAGGGTTGACTGGTTTTATCTCCTTGCTGTCCACGGGACTCTCAAGAGTCTTCTCTAGCACCACAGTTTGAAGGCATCAATTCTTTGGTGCTCATCCTTTTTTAATGTCCAGCTCCCATATCCATACATAACTACTGGAAAAAACATAGTTTTGACTGTATGGACCTTTGTAAGCAAAGTCCTGTCTCTGCTTTTTAATACGCTGTCTAGGTTTGTCATTAATTATAAGTAGTTGTTTCCAACTGAAAGCATAGTTCTCTGTGCAGTAATGGTTGATCTGTTTGTTTCAATGACAAGGGCTGTCACCAACAGTTGTTTACTTATAATACATATATTATTTTGAGTGCTAAGGATAATTTAAGTACATTGCAGGGCTCATGCATTATACTCAGGATAATGCAGGTATTTTGGATAAGACAGCTCACATTCATTTATACATTGGAGATTAGGTGGTACTAGTTACTCCCTTCTGGGTTCTGTTCAAATGACAAATAGCAACAAGAATATGATTAAAGATTAAAAACATAGAATTTGACTTATTTATGGAGTATACAACTTCCTCAAAACCATCAAAGTAAGGAGTTTTCTGGAAAAGCTGAATTGTAGAATGAAGTTACTTCTTGTTCTAAATCTAAGGGACAGTTGGATTTTCTCATCTAAGACTTACCTAGCTAGCCAAAAGGACAATATGGCTTGTTCCTCAAAAATCTAATTGTTCTTAGAACCAGAAATGACTACCTTTCCTTTTGTAACGCTGTGATCTCATCCATAGGGTAACACAACCCAGCAAAGGGCTAGGCTTTCCTTGGTCTCACCAACTAGATGAATTCAGAAACATAAGTGAGCAGGGGATAGGGGGATTTAAAACGTTAGTCTCACTTAACTGCTCCTCAATTGTAGGGGAAAAGGAAGTTGCTTCCTCTTAGTGGTATCAGGAAGAGGGCTGTGGCCATGAAAATGTGACCCTCGGGTCTCCTGCTACAGAGAATGTAGTTAAACGTTTGCTCCATGTGTTCTACTTGGAAATTCACTGTCATATTTGTGCCTAGATCTCACTTTCCAAAGGTTGTTCCTAGCCAATGCTGAATGTGACTGAAATACCAGGGTAGATCCATTTGAGGGGAGATAAAAGGCTTCTAGGACAGGTGATTTTGGCTCAAAAGGACTCTACACTAGCTTTACTGAACTTTCTTCGAAATGCACTGCAGTTTAAGACTTTTCTTCCTGCCTCCTTTTCCTCTTCCCCCTTCTTTTCTTCCTTCCCTTTCTCTTTCACAGGTGTCAGCCCCGCATTTCAGTCTGATGCTCTCCCAGCCTTCTCCAGTTTCCCCTCTCCTATTGCCTCTCACTGGCATTCCCCTAGTATCTCTTATTCATCTGTGATCTTGGCTTGCTGTCTGCCTCTCAGGCACCTGGACAAATTCAAGGAGCAAAGTCATAGGCTACCCACCAACACCCACCATAGACATATACAAAATAATTTCAAGAAGTGCAATACCCTGTGAACTTGTACATACTGAAAGCTATTCCTCAGGACTAAGAGAAAAATTGGACCTTCTACATTGTTACTCCTCAAATGGTGGCTCAGGTGGTAAAGAATCTGCCTGTAATGTAGGAGACATGGGAGATGCATGTTTGGTCCCTGGGTTGGGAAGATCCTTTGGAAAAGGGAATGGTTACCCACTCCAGTCTTCTTGCTGTGGACAGAGGAGCCTGGCGGGCTACAGTCCACGGGGTCAAAAAGAGTTATATATGACTGAGTAGACTAGCACTTTCACAAATTAATAATGGTAAATGACACTTTCTTTTTAACTCCCTAGTCCATGATTTATTGATGCTTTTGTAAAACACGAAAACAAAACTTAAAAAATGAAATAAAAGATATATAAAATAGAAGGCCCAGTTTTTTATTATTGGAATAAATGAATATAAAATTACTTTATAAAGTTGCAATGAAAGTTCCTAAATGCTTATGGTCTATACTTTTGATGGATTGGTAACGGCGCTTAGCTTGGCACCAGGCCACAGACCACACTTTGAGCTATGCTGTTCTAAGGTGTGTGGAACTGAGTTATGTCTACTTGTCACTGGCTCAAATGGTAGAAAAGCTGAAAACTCAAGCTATCAAGTTTCTATTGCTTGAGGCTTTGGGGTTTCCATCTGATAAAGGACTGGCTTGAGTAGGTCAGTGAATGGACTGATTTCATTGGAGGGGAGCTGTATACCCTGCTGTGAACTTGAAAAGGAGTTTGGTGGTTTAGGTTTTAGTCACAGAGACATAACTGGCTTGTGGTTTACCACAAGAATATTTCTTAGTCTTTTAAGTTGGATTCAGGGCAGATATATCAGAATCCCCACAGGTTTCTGGCAATGTCAGAACCTGGGGTGGAATTTTTTTCTTTCCCTTTCTCTCTGGCCCTAGATTCTCCCCTCTTACCTTGGCTCCATAGATCCCTTCACTGGAGTTGGAAGCATGTAAAGTTTATGTTTAGGGGACCCTAAGGTTAGAGAGAACTTCAAGTGGATAAATGGTAGCTTAGGAAAGCATATACCCTTGACGTACTTCTATTTTTCCATTGGTTTTTGAAGTTTATTTAAGTGCTAAACACTTTATACAAGCATATAATTTTGGTTCTCCACCTTGTGGTTAACAAAGCTGTAAGTAGAACCACATGGAAGTTTATTGATAATTTCAAAGCATTAGGGTGCCTTCACTGGGGCCATGAAATGGCCTTGTCTCTGAAATGAAAAAAAGCCTTCTTTTGCTTCCTTTATGATTATATCATTATTTTGAGTGGTCTCAGCATTTTAGAACATTTTTAATTTTCACAGTGCTTTTTAAAAATATTTTTTTGGTAGGGCCATTTTTAAAGTCTTTATTGAATTTTGTTATAGTATTGCTTCTGTTTTATGTTTTGGTTTCCTTGACCATGAGATATGCAGGACCTTAGTTCCCCAACCAAGGGTCAAACCCACACTACCTGCTTTGAAAGGCAAAGTCTTAACGACCGGACCACCGGGGAAATCCCTGCAGTTATTTATATTCATGTTTGTTCTTTGTTGAAAAGTAGAGTAATATGAACAACAGTCACCTTCTGCTCTCTTCTCCTCTATTGACTGACTGGCCCCAGTACTCCAAACCTATCATGTCATACTTGCCACATAGGCAAAATAAGAGAAATAAACTAGGAGAAGGGGGAGGAAAGGAATGCAGATTTGGTTAGAAAGAAAGAAAACTGGCATCAGACTGTTTTCCTGCTGTGGAAAGGGGCACAGATTCAAGAGTGATCTGTGCCTGCAATTTTCTTTCAGTTTCAAATGTCCCTAGGAGTGCACTTCTTCCTTGGCACCCTGAAGAGTTGATGGCAGCCTGGGGTTCATAACTTTCAGGGCACCATCCTGGAATTCAGAGAACAGAACCTCACCAACAGCCATTTAGTAACGTAAGGTCAATAGGTAATTTACAGCCCAGACAGTCAGTTGGTTTTGAAGACCTGAACTTTGGTAGACCTCACCCTCTGCATGCTTTTTCTGTACGAAAAGATTACACAGCTGGAGAATAACTTTTTTTCATCATATACAAATAGCCAATGCTATTATATAGTATTAAACTGCATGACAACGTCTCTTCCTTTTATCATTTTGGTTGATGACCCTATAAAAATGCATTAAACCTAATAAAAGTACATCTTAAGCACTGCATCCTGAACATCTGAAAGAATATATTTTATTTGTGGCTTCTTCATCTTAAGCTATGATAGGGGAAACTTAACTGGTTATTAACCTTATAGTCTTTTGCTGTTGGTCTTTGGTAGAGTTATCTGTATTCAGAAAAGGAATAATTTTTCTGTATTCAGAAAAGGAGAGCCAAATAATTTGCTGGCTTGGTAGCCTTGGACATGTGTTTCATATTTAACAGAGATAAATCTGTAGACTGTGATACCAGAAGATACCTACTTCTAAACAAAACTAGGCTTAATGAAACAGCGCAGATGATAAACAGGTCATATTCCAAAAATGTTTGGTGTGAGTCATCCTTAGTGAAATATGGGCCACTGTCTTCTACTTCCTTAAATTTTTTTTTTTTGAGACTCAACTGTGTCTTTTATATGTCTGTTAAGGGTGTATGTACTGCTCAAGCTTTGATTTTCTTGATTCTTCTATATTTATTAGGCTAGAAAGGTTGGATATAAGACTGAACAGGATTAAACAGTGAATTATAGAAAATAATGGTAAGAATAAGTCAGAGAAAAAACCATCTTTGAGAGTTTTATTTCTAAACAGGCTTCCAAAATTACCAATTTGGAGGACTTCCCTGGTGGTCCAGTGGTTAAGACTCTGCACTTCCACCGAAGGGGGTAGGGGTTTGATCTAGGGGTCAGGGAACTGAGATGCCATATACTAAGATCCCGTAGGATATGACGAAACAAAAACTTAAACAAAATTACTGACTCAGGATCAGAGGTGCTGGAGAGATTGTAGGGTGGCTAGAACCCGAGGCATGGGCACACTGTCTACTTTGACATGTTTATCTCCTTGTCTCTTCTTCCTTCTACCATTTTTACTCTAAATTTGATTTCAAGGAGCACAGAGCCTATATTTTGTGTTATTCAAAAATTATTTTGATTCAAAGAAAATATATCTAATCCAAAAAAGAAATGATGCCTCATTTTTGCCATACATTCTTTTTTTTTCCCCCTTTTATTGTTTTTGCCATACAATGCCATGATATCACCATGGGTTCACACATGCTCCCCCTCCAGAACCCCTTCCCTCCTCCCTCCCCCCGGGAAATCCCGATGCACCAGCTCCAAGCATCAATCCTGGGCTGGCGATTGATTAGACATATGATAATTAACATGTTTCAATGCCTTTCTCCCATATCATCCCACCCTTACCCTCATCCACAGAGTCCACTCTATACATCTGCGTTCCTTCTGCTGTCTCACATGTTGGGTTCTCGTTACCATCTTTCTAAATTCCATATATATGCGTTAATATACTATATTGTTGTTTTTGCTTCTGGCTTACTTCACTCTGGATAATGGGCTCCAGTTTCGTCCATCTGAGTAGAACTGATTCAAATGAATTTTTTTTTAATGCTGAGTAATATTCCATTGTGTATATGTACCACAGCTTTCTTATCCATTCGTCAGTTGATGGGCATCTAGGTTGCTTCCACGTCCTGGCTATTGTAAACAATGCAGCGATGAACACGGGTACACGTGGCTCTTTCACTTCTGGTTTCCTCGGTGTATATGCCCAGCAGTGGGATTGCTGGGTCATATGGCAGGACTATTTTCAGCTTTTTAAGCTCCTCACTGTTTTCCATAGTGGCTGTACTAGTTTGCATTCCCACCCACAGTGTAAGAGGGTTCCCTTTTCTCCACATCCTCTCCAGCATTTATTGCTTGTAGATTTTTGGATTGCAGCCATTCTGACTGGTGTAAAGTGATACCTCATTGTGGTTTTGATTTGCATTTCTCTGATAATGAGTGATGTTGAGCATCTTTTCATGTGTTTGTTAGCCATTTTTATGTCTTCTTTGGAGAAATGTCTGTTAAGTTCTTTGGCCCACTTTTTGATTGGGTTGTTTATTTTTCTAGAATGGAGCTGCAGGAGTTGCTTGTATATTTTTGAGATTAATTGTTTGTCCGTTGCTTCATTGCCATACATTCTTAATCCATCCTTTCCTACCTTTTTGCCTTACAGAGGAGCCACAAGATGAAGCCTTTAAATAGTCCAAAAAAAATCCACATTCTTCCCACAAGTCTCTGCTTGCTCTCATGGGGGAATTCTGCTTGCTCCTCCTGCCATTTCTGATCTCATGTTTTCATCCCACTGAAGAGACTTGGAAGGTGGGTCTCAGTCTTTTTGCTTTTTTACCTTCAAAGATGCTGGATCATGGGAATAGGTTTAATTTGAAAACCAAGACTTTTGGAACTGATTAGACATGCATGTAAAAAATGTCTATATTAAGTCATTGAATAGTAAAATTTAACGGGACAAGTGAGCAGGTGGTAAATGAACAAAAACTGATGTGAAAAGTAATGTTTACATAAATAGCAGCCTAACTTAATCATCTGAAATACAAAAGAATTCAAGACATCTAAAATTTTGGATATCCCAAGTTCCGTGTGTTCTCAGGGCTTCTGGCATCTTTTAAACTTTACCCTTTAGCACTCTTTAAAGCAGAGAAGAATTGAATACTTTACCTTCTCAAGTTGAGACTTTTAAACTACCCTTAGATCTTGCACAGAGTTGGAATGCATGTTTTTCTTGATCTAGCACAGGAACTATAGCTCTCCAAAAATAACAAGTTGTTTTCTTGCAGCTTGTAGAACAAAACTCAGTCACACCAGAAAGTCTCTGAAAAAAAAGACTTCAGAGGGCATTTTGGGAAGTGGACAGGAACTTCCTTAATGGTAGAAAAAGGGATGAATCTGGCTTAACTACATAAAACAAATATGTGTGTGTGTGTGTGTGTGTCCCTGTCATTTCACCTCCATTTCTTAGCCACATCTTCTTTGAATTTTCAGCACTCTAATCAGATATGTTACATGTTAATTGCAAAAAAAAAAAAAAAAAAATTCTACTTGTGATGAGAATGAAATTTTTGTGCTTTGACATACTAAATGCTGGATAAAAAGGTTTACTTGGAACCTAAAATTATTGAAAAAAATGGTATCAGAATGAGAAGATAGATATCTTTGCACTCTCATTGTTTCTTTTAAAGAGAATATATCACTTATAATATTATTTTATTATCTTAAGCAGTATATTTTTAAAGTTGACTTTTACATTTTACATTTGGTATTCAGGTTCATAATGCAGTATCATAAATACTTGCAAGTTTATGAATTTAATCAATAAGATAGTAGACATTTGTTTGACTTTTTCTTTGAGTAAAATTTATTTATTTTTTCCAAATTTAAACTTCTATTTTGTATTTGAGTACAGCTGATTAACAATGTTGTGGTAGTTTCAGATGAACAGCAAAGGGACTCAGGCATACATATACCTGTGTCCATTTTCCCCCCAAACCCCCTCCCATCCAGGCTGGCACGTAAAGTTGAGCAGAGTTCCATGTGCTATACAATAGGCCTTTGTTGGTTAGCAGTGGGTGCATGACCTTCCTCAAATCCCTAACTATCCCTTTCCTCTGGCAATCATGAGTTCATTTTCTAAGTCTGTGAGTCTCTTTCTGGTTTGTAAGTAAGTTAATTTGTATCATTTCTTTTTAGAGTCCACATATAAGGGATGTCATAGGATATTTCTGCTTCTCTGTCTGACTTACTTCACTCAGTATGACACTCTCTAGGTCTGTCCATGTTGCTGCAAACGGCCTTATTTCACTCTTTTTTAATGGCTGATATTCCATTGTATATATGTAGCACATCTTCTTTATCCATTCCTCTGTCAATGGACATTTAGGTTGCTTCCATGTCTTGGCTATTGTAAGCTATGCTGCAGTGAACACTGGGGTGCATGTATCCTTTTAGATCATATTTTTCTCCAGATATATACCTAGGAGTGGGATTGCAAGGTCATATGGTAGTTCTGATTTTAGTTTTTTATAAGTAATTGCCATTCTCTTCTCCATAGTGGCTATACCAATTTACACTCCCACCGACAGTGTAGGAGGGTTCCCTTAACAAACAAATCCTCTCCAGCATTTGTTTGTGGATTTTTTGATGATAGCTATTCTGACTGGTGTGAGGTGACATCTCATTGTAGTTTTGATTTGCATTTCTCTAACAACTATGATTTTGAACATCTTTTCATGTGACTATTGGCCATCTGTATGGCCTTTCGGGAGAAATGTCTATTTAGATCTTCTGTCCATTTTGGGGACCTCCCTGGTAGCTCAGACAGTAAGGAATCCACCTGCAATTGGGAGACCTGGGTTTGATCCTTGGATTGGGAAGATCCATGGAGAAGAGAATGGCAACCCACTCCAGTATTCTTGCCTAGAGAATCCCCATGGATAGAGGAGCCTGGCAGGCTACAGTATAAGGAGTCACAAAGAGTTGGACATGAATGAACGGCTAAGCACACAACACAGCCCATTTTTTGAGTGGGTTGTTTATTTTGATGCTGTTAAGCATCATAAGCTGTTTGTCTCTGTCATAAATCACAGCAACATCTTTTTTTGATTCATCTCCCAAAATAATGGATGCAAAAGCAAAAATAAACCAATGGGACCTACTTAAACTCAAAAGCTTTTGCACAGCAAAAGAACAATAAACAAAATGAAAAGACAACCCATAGACTGGGAGGAAACATTTGCAAATGATGTGACCAGTAGGGGATTAGTCTCCAAAATCTACAAACAGCTTATGATGCTTAACAGCATCAAGATATCTGTTTGTCTTGTGGCAGGATTAGAAGATACATTTCTTAAAAAATTTCAGTCTTTTTTTTGCGATGGGCAGGCAGGAGGAGAAGTGGGATTTGTGGTAAAGAAAGGTAAATATTTGCCCTCTGTCAAATTCAGATTGATGCTAGGTCCTGAGGAGTTAAGCAGAGAGTAGAATAGTTCTTCATCAACCATTTTCCTTTTCTTCTTGGCACATAGACGACATTTCCCAAATAGATACCCCTGCAGTTTGTGGCAAACATGTGACTGGTTCTGGCCGATGGGATGGAGGTGGAATCATGTAAGCCACCTCCAGGCCTGGCCTATATATTCCCGCAAGATCTCATGTATGTGCTTTCTTCCCCCATCTACTAGCAGAATACAAAAGATCCAGTGGGAAACTCCAGACCTTAAGGAATAGCAGAGCCTCTAGACGAAAAGAATCTGTTTCCAGATCACAACGTACAATACAGCCCTTGCTGACCTCGAAGGACTCTGATGTGAGAAAGAAGTAAACCTGTATCATGCCAAGCCAAGATTCTGAAGTTTATTTGTTGCAGCAATGAATCTTCCGGACCAGTGCAGGGGAAGAGTCCAGAGATATGTAGAGTGGGCATATCAGAGGACATGGTAGGCAGGATTCCAGGATGAACTCCATGACCTCTGCCATCTAGTGTTACTCCTGTGACTATTCTATGTTTCTTGGGAAAGGGAATTTTCCAGATGTAAATAAAGTGACCTATGAGATGGTAGAGAGGTTAATTATTTGCCTAAGGCAACCCACTTCAGTATTCTTGCACTGGGATAATCCCATGGACAAAGGAGCCTGGTGAACTACAGTCCTCGGGGTTGCAAAGAGTTAGACATGACTTAGCGACTGAACAACAACAACAAACTTAATCAAAAGAACCCTTTGAAAGTAGACAATTTTCTCTAGATGATAGTGGAAAAGGGAGTGAGAGAGGTTTGAAGTGTGAAAGGGATTTGATACTGAAATGGGAGAGGGTAATGTGGAAAAGACCTCAGAGAGTCTTGTAGGAAGCGAGAGTGGTACCTGGCCAACTGTTGGGAAGATCATGGAACCTGTCTTAGAGCCACAAAGAGATTAGTACTGCCAGCAACCTGAGGGAGCTTAGAAGTAGGTCTTTCCCTAACTGGGCCTCTAAATGAGGAAACATAACCGATAGAGATGTAGACATATAATAAATACTATGTATATCAATTCCCTGACCTGTTCATCTAGTCTAGCTCATTTTTTGTTACTTTTAGTTATCTTCCTAACAAATACATATTAAGGACCTATGTGTGCCAGGCCTTGTGCTTGGCACAGTCACCTAGTCACCTGGGAAGTACGGCAGCAATCACCTGGGAAGTGATTGCTAACTCACTTGATGAGCTCTGTGAGCTTAAGCCTGCGTATGCATAAAGTTTTCTCCTCCCCCATCATGAGAGGGCCTAAATGTACCTGCTCAGTTGCCGTTGAGATTGTTATTATAATTCAGTTTTAATTGTAGTCGCAGCTGCACCTGCTGCGGTGAGTCAAGCTCCAGGGCAACTTTCTGGAAGACAGACTTGCTAACTCGCTGCTGGGTAAGTGTGATCATGAGCTTTGTAGAGCAGAGGGGCAAAGCCCCACTCTGCAGACTCATCCTCACATGGAGTCTTCACCCCCCAGCTCACTGTCACGCTCCTGCCTGTGTCCCTTTCTGGTGCTAGCTTGCAAAACGGAAAAGGAAGGGGAGAAATCCTCCTGCTGGCTTAGCTGCCATCGGAAAATGGGGTGACAATTTCCCTTGTCCTGACTCCCAGCCTGGAAAGAAATGGGGACCCTCTCATTGTTTTCTTCAGTCTCAAGGGACAGTATGGCTCTCTTTTATTACTCCAAGTGATAAAATGGATAGAATTCTTTACTACCTGGTCATGGGTGGCAGTAAAATTAAGTAAACCTAAAAGGAAAATATGTCAAAATGAAAGGCATCTTCAAATACGACCTCCATTTTGAGAGGCCAAAGACCCAGGAGAGGAAACTCTTTCCAGCTTGCATGTGTCCAGGTGCCCATCGCTTTGAAATTCTTACCTCAGCCCTTCTTTCTGAACTCGTCTACTTCCCCCCTGGTTACAATGTTCTAGTTATTTATTGCTGCATAAGAAATCACCTCAAAACTTAGTGCCCTAGCACAGCGATTTGACATTATCTCTTATGGTTCTGATCTGACTGGTTCTTGCTTAGAGATCTCTCCTGTGGTCACATTCAGTTGTCAGCTAAACTGGAAGCCATCTGAAGGCTTGACCAGTTCATGTCTGGGACCTGAGCTAGGATAACTGCTGGACAGTTGGGTTAGCTGGAACTGTTGCCCCACATGGCCATCTTGGGGGCTCAGACTTCTCAGATGGCAACTTAGGACTACTGGCAGAAGCTCACAGTTTCTTTTGACTAAACTTCAGAGGCCAGTGCAGCATAACCTCCTCCACATTCTGTTAAGAAGTCCCAGGCCAGCCTGCTCTGAGTTGCAGTACAGAGGTATAGATGTGGGTGATGTGGTTCACTGGGGAAAAGCATCTGTTGTATTTTGTAGACAGGAGTAGTTGAGGGATTGTAAGCATCCACCAGTCTTATTGTCCCTGAGCTGATTATGAAGGTCATTTAGAATGAAGGATCCAGGCTTAATGGAACTGACTAAACTTTATCGGCCCAAGTCATCAACTTCAGTATCTCTGGTTGAGCCTCCACTTTCTGGCAAGCAGATGGTTTGCACTGAATTGGAAAATTTTATCCATCCTTTTCTGGGCAGATTTGTCATCAACAGCAAAATCCACACTTGATCTTTTTGTTGTTTAAAATAAAGATGCAGTGAGAGAATTAGGATTTCTCATGGCTGTATAATTTAGTACAGGTTTTGCTTTGTTATTTTGTCAATCAAAAAATTCTAGGGAATCTAGATGAATCTGTTTGCAGGGCAGGAATAGAGACACACAGAGAGAGAATGGACATGTGAACATAGCAGATGGGCAGGTAGGACAAATTGACAGTTTAAGATTGACATATATACACTACCATGTGTAAAACAGATAGCTAGTGGGAACCTGATATATAGCACAGGGAACTGTGATGACCTAGAGGGGTGGGAGGGAGATGAAGTGGCAGGGGATATATATATATATAGCTGATTCACTTTGCTGTAAAGCAGAAGCTAACACAATATTGTAAAGTAATTATACTCTGATAAAAAAAAATACTAGGGAAGGGATCATGTGGGGTAAGTAGTCCCTTGGTGAGGTGCTTGGAAGGAACAGAGAATACTTAAGCAGTGGCTTCTGTTGCTTAAGGAACAGGTCAGTTCTGAAACCAAAACTCACAAGTAAAATTTGTTCCTTAGAAGGAAGGCTACAGCTTAAAATTTAGTTGAGAAATTAAGACATTGCATCTAGGGAAAGAATAAAGAGCATGAGAATTTGCTTAACAGTACAGTACAGCTTCTGTGGATTTTATGGCTTTCTAATCATTCTTCATCCTCTGAACCACAGAACTTTAGGTTTTTGATTAGAGATAAGCTTATTGATATTTTCTTTCCAGTAGTTGCTGTTTCTGACAACTACTTTCAGTAGTTGCTGTTTCAGGATAAATTTAGGACAAAGCATTTATCCTCTACATCTACATTTATAATTCAGTTGAGTTTTTGGTATGCAGCCAATCGAAACTTAAAATTGATACCTGGAAGGAAAAATAATTTAATAATGTAGTTTCATGTCACAATGACTTATTCCAGGTTAATGGTTATTCATAGAATGCAAGACATTCCCTGCCCAGAATGGTTCATCAATAATTGGACCAGGAGAGAATCAAGCTCCTCCAGTGATGAGTACTGTAGTAGGCTCATGGATCACAAAAGTAAGAAAAAAATTAGTTTTAGCCCTCAAGGGAGTCACAGTTTACTGGATAAAGCATTATGTAATAGATAACACTATTCTGGCATAGTACTCAAAGTGGCGGAGGAAAGATGCTGTGACAAGTAAGAGGGTCACTGATGACCTGAGGGTGGCAGTGTGCACAGGCTCTCCAAGGCTCAGTGAAGGCAGTGTACTCTAGGCCACGGAGACCTTGTTCTGAGGCAGGGGATGGTACAAGAACCCCAGATGTGCAGGGACTAGTCAGACTCATGGTGGAAGGGGGTGACAGTGCGGTGTGTGTTTGTGGGATGGGGTAGGTTTGGGGTGCAGGTGAGAGCGTTAGCAGTAGAGGCAGCTGGAGTATAGTCAGGGTTCAGGTGGTACATTGGATGTGTCTGTCTGAGTCAGAAGTAGGGTTTGGATGAGTTGGCTAGAATACAGGTTAAGAGAGAAAAAGTTTGACAAAATGCAGCTGCCAAACAATATGCTCAGGCCAGGATTTGGCAACTGATCTTAGCTTGGTTCACATCTGGAAGATCAGTCTAGGAGGACAAAGGACAAGCAGCATGCAGACACCATCAGTCAAAGGTTGGAAGGGAGCCCTAGGTCAGGGTAAACACAGAGGCCTGAGCAGTAGGCCAGGAGCCTGTCAGCTGCCTTTAGTCATGTGAGACTGGCCCTTTGGAGGAGGAAGGCCGGTCCTTGAAAGAGGATGAGGCTTTTAGGCACCTGATCATTTGGGGACAGTCCTAAAGTCTAGGTGCTAGGCCTTCGAGAGCCAGTCAAGCTGATTACGTGGCCATCCAGTGAGTCGCTGGCTTAAAGCTTATTTATAAGTCTGCTGCATTGAGACACTGGTCCTGGGATATGTTTAAAAGCTAAACCTAAGGAAAGGATTAAGAATCTCAGTGGTTGGAAGTGTCAAAACCCTAGCAAAGCCCAGTTTTTCATAGACAGGTATGTTAGTCAGGATGCTCCAGAAACAGAACTGATTGTGTGTTTGTGTGCATGCTCATGTATGTATGTATAGAATTATTTTAAGGAAATAGCTGACGGTGGCTAGAAAGTCCAAAATCTTCATGATGGGCTAGAAGACAGACCCAGGGAGGGACCAATGTGCAAATCAATCTGTTGGCAGAATTCCTTGTTGCTCATTTATGTTCTCCTCAGCTTTGGCCTGCATTTTTTTTTTTTTACTGTTATTTTAAAAATCCTCTCATTATTGTTCACCTTATGCAAACAACATATTCACTTCTGCCCCACACCCTAGTCTTTATACCCTAGTTTTTCAGCCATTCTTTCTCACTTCCCACTCTCTTCATATCTTTCCATTATTATTTCTGTTGTTTTCATGACACTCAGCTCAAAATCCCATTTTTATTCCTCCTTTGATGCATAGATGATGACTCTTCCCACAGGGTTTAGGACTTTGAAGACAAGGACTAGGTCATACTTTTCTTCACATTTGTTTGTACTGTAGTGTCCACTCTCTAAGGAATCCTCATGAACGAAATGTAATTGTGCTAGTGGAGATATCTTGCATGGGATAAACATTATCTAACTCATTGGCAATAGCCAACTAAGAAACTCTTCATATTAAGATAAGAAATGTGTTCTGTATTTTAGGTTTTAGTTCAGTTCTTCATTTTATTCTGTTGAAAGGAAAAGTGAAATTGAAAAACAAATGTAATTCGAAGAATACAGCAAAATATAGAAGTGTTCCTTAAAAGCCTACTTTTTTTTCTTTGGATGTGTTGAATTTTCTTTTTCCTTTTTGTCCTGTGCTTCTGACTACTTTGGCTCTCAATGATGACAAAACACTTACTTCCTATGATGATTAAATTGCCACACATTTTTTATAATGGATCAAAGCCTAAAGCTTTCAAGATCTGATTTGGTGATAGTTTCCTGGGGGAATGGGTCTCTGTTTAAACAGAATTATTAAAAGGGCTCCTTGGATCAGTTATGAGCCCAAGACTTTCTTTAATTCAAGTTTCAAAACCAGATTATATGATGCATTTTAATTTCAGAAACCAAGCCTACTAAAAATGTGAGCTCCATTTTAATTATAACGTAGTTGGACATCACAAAGTAAATAATAAGCATACATTCTTTGTCTTTTTTTTTACTGTACCAATAGGTTTAAGAAATACATACAGAATCTCTTCAAAGAATATAATATCCTAATATTAATTTATAGAAAACACCATGTCACAACTAGAAATACTGATGTATTGCACATTTTTAGAGATGACCCTTCAATAACCTTGCTTTTAAAAAAGGTGTTTTTGCCTTAAGAAAAGGGCAACAGGTAGAATCTCATCTTGACGACAATTCCAACTTCCTATATCCTGTCTTTGGGGCCCAAATCTCTTGCCTCCTCCTTTCACACTTTCACTGTAAGTGTAAATCACTCTCAGTCTGAAAGAAGGGATGAAAGTTTGATCACACCCCTCCCATAGGATATTGTCCCACTTTAGCAGAATTACTGGTAACCAGACCCTTTCAAGTCTACCTTGAAAGGCCTGCAGGTTCTTCTCTCACCATTTTCCTCCTTATAATTTTTAAATCAACCTCAAAATGAGGAATACTTTGCCCTTTTATGAATATATGATGAACTCTTGCATCCAGGACTTGGCAAAGCCCATTCCCAAACTCTAATTCTCCTCTCATCCAATCTTAATTTATGTCAGTAGTTCTCATTCCTGTCTTTACAGGACGCTCAAGAAACAGCAACAAATAAGTCAATCAAACCAATATCTGGGCTTCACCCACACCAGTTACATCTGATGTCCTGGGCTCAAAATTTATTGGAATCTTTTCATGTCAGCTAATGTGTATTGAGGGTTTAGAATTCCTGAAACTAAGTTTTTCTTTTCCTGAGGAATTCTACTTGTCATCTCTCTCTCTTCCACCAGGAAGTCTTTATTAGATTTCCCAAAGCTAGGTTAGAGCTATTCACTTATGTGTTATTATGGTATTTTATTTCTTATGGTGCTATTAATTTTATTATTTAAAATGTATCTACTGATGACACCTATGTGCAGGCACAGCGCTACGTGCCTAGGTAATTGAGGAAGGGAGGAAGGGGCAGGAAAGGGCAAAGACGACAGTTATTTGCAGAGTATGTGCTATATTTTTTATTTTTCATCCCTTACTGAGGTGCCTATGCTTCTCCAGGAAGCACCATGCCATTCCTAAATGATGAAAAGATTGCATAGTGTCTTCTATATTTATTTGCTTATTTGTTTTAACTTATGTGTTTTATTCTGTAGCATTCAGCAGAGTAATTGTTTATAAATTGTGTTACTAGAAAATTTGAGTAATTTTATGATGGCACATGACCTGTCTTTTAGATTGGTGGCTCAGACGGTAAAGAATCTGCCTGCAATGCAAGAGACACAGGAGATGCAGTTTCGATCCCTGAGCTGGGAAGAGTCCCTGGAGAAGGGAATGGCAACCCACTCTAGTATTCTTGCCTAGAGAATTCCATGGACAGAGGAGGCTGACCTGCTACAGTCTATGGGGTCACAGAGTCAGTCAGAACTGAGCAATTAACACTTTCACCTAGATTCCTTTAGAGATTTAAATGTGGGAAAATAAACCCATGTTGGGAGTTTGTTTCATATATTTTATCTCTCATTAGAAAAATTCACAAGCAAATCATCATAGATTAAATCTGCCTGCTTTCTTTGATAAACAGTACTTGAAGAAAGTCTCTATGAATCTTAAGTTAAAGAAAGCTGGGAGAATACAATTACTTTGCTCCTAACTGAATAAAGAACTGAGTAGAGATTTTTAACAACTGGACCATAAGCTGAAAGTCTGAATGTGCTGGATGTTTTAAATCTGCCTCTCCTGACCCACTCTCTACTCTTTTCTATCTTGCTCTGTCCTCAGGAGAGGCTGAAATCTAAGGACAAGCCTTCTTGCCCTCTAGCTTTCTTTGGGGATTGGCCTGGGAGAGAAAGAAGCAGGACATTGGAGGGTGAGAGGAGAGAGAAGCTGTGGTTTTTGCCTCAGTGCCCTCCCTGCCAGACCCATGGCTGGTGGTGGCTATCTTCCTCCACTAAGTATCATAGCCCCTCGAGAGGGGTCCTTTATTACAATCTCACCAGATTTCAGTAACCACTCTAGAGGTAGGAATGTTTCCTCAGCTCATCGCCATTGGTAACTCTGAGTTGCTGCACCATCTTGTCTGTAAGGGTGGTGTGGTGTGCCATTCAGCACCATGTCAGCACTGAGATACTCGTTCTACTGGCTGCTAAGGAAGTTCTTCAAAGAGAACCATCTTGGCCAAGTTTCTCAGTAGGCAGCTAGCAACCAGTGGTGGGTCTACTTGGAGAGTGTAAGGACCTGGCCTTCTTGCCTAAGAAGGCACAATTCTGAAGGGCTGTACAAGGTCCAGAGCTCATGTAAGAATCTTGGCAGTGACTGCATCAGGGTTTGGCCCCTGCTTCTACCCAAACTTGCTTCCTTCACTCTCACAGGTGTTGATCCCAAGGGCACTCCCTAGTAAATTTCCTCCAAGAAAATCTTCATTTCAGACTCCACTTCCCTCAAGACGCTACCCACACCTTTTCTCTAAATCCTCTTTAATCATCCACTCTGAGTGTGCTATTTGTTTCCTGCCCAGATGTTGACACTGTTTTCAAATCAGAGCTTCTGATAAAATCCTAATTTGCTCTACCTACAAATTGCTTTCAGCAAAATTTGTGGATACAATGTAAGGAAATTTTTCTTGGTTAATCTCTATAATATTAACCAGATCAAGGAAGAACTTGTTAATAAAGAAGAGACAGAAACCTGGCATAAATATCCTAGTTATCTTAAAGCTTATACCAATATACCAATATTGAAATTTTTACAAAAACTTATCTTGGGTTTAACTTTTGGAAATAATTTTTAAAGGTGAGCATTGTTTTATAACCATAGTCCCCAGACTGAAGTGATTCTTAGGAGAATTGACAGGCTAGTGAAAGCAAAATTCTGGTAATATAATTATTAACCACCTTGATGGGGAAGAGAGGAGAAATTTATCTTAACAAATGTTTAGCACATAGTTGGTATTCAGTAAATATTGAAAGAATATATGAATAAAATCCATGTCATTCTATAGTGGCTCTCTGATAAAGAAAGAAAGAAATATAATCAAACAATAGAAGAAATACACCCAACAAAAAATAATATGAAAGATTGGAAAGGATCTATGAAATGAGGATTTAAAATTTATGTCTTAGGACAGATGGTAAATGACAGGGGGAGAAAATGGCAGAATTATACATCTTCTTTTGTTTTTACTTTTTCTTTTTAACAATCAAAATAATCTTTAGAAAGAGTAGCATATATGTGTTTAATTTGTGAAGTAAAGTATCTAATATGGTCAGATAAATTAAGAGCACAGCTTACATGCTTTCAATAAATACAAATTTTAAACTAAAACAGTTTGCCTCTAAGACTGAAGTTTCAGTCTCATGGGAAAACTGTGGAGTCACCTTCACAGAGCTCTTTGAAGGGGAGAGCCTTCATTGGGCAATGCGTTGGATAAACAATTCATGATATCTCTCCTAATGCGTGAGTTCTATTATTTGATTTTTTTTCCCACACTTGGGTGGGAGACATTGTTCAATTATAAAGCATTCCTTTCCTCTTAAGATGTAACTGAGGAGGTTGCACTACTTGAATGAGGGAAAGCTTAGGTAAGATATCTTGAGAAAAGGATCAAAGATTACTGCAAAACTAGCCAAACCAAGTAGCTACATATTGTTCCATTGTTGTTATTGTGATCAAAGATTTAGTTTTAAAAAGTTAAATCATTTTATTGCTATGATAATTAGGAAAACGTAAATGATTTAGAATTAGCAACAGGAATATCTTACAGTGAGTTGTCATGATTCAGATATTTGGTCTATGGAATAATAATAACAACAATGAATTCTACATGTTTGCATAAAGATAAGAAAAATTTATGTTTTGAATTAATTGTCTGGACTGAGTCAAAGTTCAGTATAGTATAAACACAATCTTAAATAAGAAAATCATGGAGAAGGAAATGGCAAACCACTCCAGTATTCTTGCCTGGAGAACCCATGGACAGAGGAGCCTGGCAGGCTACAGTCCATGGGGTCACAAGAGTCGGACGTGCCTTAGCGACTAAACCACTAGAGAAAGACTGCCCTCAATTTGGCAGCAGTTGACAACTGTCCTTAAGATTTCTTTTTTTCCTCTGATAGAAAAAGAAAACACTTGGAAAATGAAAATAATAAATTTTCTATTCAAATGTTAAAAAAGAAAAAAATCAGGGAAAACTTTTTTGTCAAATAATTGTGGGAGATTACTGTCTTGATAAAACAATTGATTATTGTTTTTTCACACCTGAACTAGTTGTGGCACCATTTCAGAAATTATTTTCGTTCCGTGTAATGACCAGCTATTTTCCATGATCTCCTAGGAGCACAAGGAGAATGGGCTTCAGTTGCACAAGGCAACTTTCTAGTCAGCAAAGTTCTGAGATCTAGATTACAGTAATAAGAGTGTTTGCAAATTGCTTCCTCTGGATGCCTTAGAAAGCAGACAAGTGCCTGTCTGTCTTGGATGGCGTAATTGCAGCCCTGTGCTGCCCTGAACAGGGTCTGAGGTCGGTGGCTTCATCGGTTTCCAGAGCTACACATGGTAGCTTTACTATTAGAGGGATAGCCAATCAACAGTAAGAATCAGTTTCTGTGTCTTAAGAAGAAAGAGTAAGCCAGTTAGGAACCAAGTGGCTTGCTTTGGCTAAGATATTAGTGTGGAAATAAATTTCTGCTTTCCTCATGGTGGAATAGAAGGCGTATTATGCTTCCTATTTTACAAATCTAATAATCAGCGTTTGAGTTTGGTATCCATACTCCACATCTCTATCAGTTACAGACTGTTCATATCTTGAGGTAAAAGAAGCTTTTTATTTTTGTTCCTTTTGTTTAATTTTGGTAAGGAATCAGAATGGCCTTTAACTCTGGACACACACTCCCAAGGTATTTTTAAGAGGCAGCCAGGGATAGACAATATAACTTTTGACAGTCTGCTGACCTCTGCATGACCCCTAATAGAACCCCCTGAAAATGTGGAGGCTGTATTGCTGTGCCTGGAGTTCAGCTGGTGACTCACCACAGATCAGGCAAATATGACTAATTGCAAGTTGCAAATGACAAGGAATAAGTGTGACTCTCTCTTCTCTTTAGCCTTTTTCAAGGCTTATGGAAGCAGAATGGCACCTATTCTCTGGCCATATTTTTCCTTTACATGAATCTCAACAAATGTTGTGTCATTGAAGATAATGTGTTTATTCTACATTCTTACCCTGAATGGAACTAAATGGGAAGGAAAATGTTTACACACACACACACAGAAAACACATCACATTCTGGATTCTGATGGTATATAATGACTTGTCTATCTTGCCCTTGAATCTAATAAATTGGTCTTTGCAACCAGAGAAATAATATTCTTTGTTTATCTAAAGAGACACTGGAAAAATATCTCAGCTAAGAAAAAAGTCACTGCTGTGACCCCACAACATATGGGCTGCTTCTGGGGACAATGTTACAAAGACAGGCCCACTCGAGTGCACTGCTTCCTCAAGTCCAGCCAGCAGGGCAGTGCCCCATGCCCTCCTTGGCAGAAAGTGCAGGAGGAATTTGAATCTGCACGCTCAGTTGCTCAGTTGTGTCCAACTCTTTGTGACCCCATGAACTGTAGTCCTCCACGCTCCTCTGTCCATGGAATTTTCTAGTCAAGAATACTGGAGCGGGTTGCCCTTTTGTCCTCCAGGGAATTTTCCCAACCCAGAGTTTGAACTCGAGTTTTTTGCATCCCCTGCATTGGCAGGCGGATTCTTTACCACTAGAACCACCTGGGAAGCCCTAATTTGAATCTAAGCTTTATTTTCTCAGTAGTGTCTGACTCTGCGATCCCATGGACTATAGCCTGCCAGGCTCCTCTGTCCATGGGATTCTCCCCACAAGAATACTGGTGTGAGTAGCCATTCCCTTCTCCAACTGATCTTCCTGACACAGGGGTCAAACCCAGGCCCCCTGTGTTTCAGGAGGACTCCTTACCATCTGAGCCACCAGGGACCCTCTCTTTAACTAAGCAATGAAATAGGGGTCTGGTACTCTCTGGAGTGGTAGCCTTACAGTGTTTCTCATGCCAGGAAAGTGCCCTCAAACAAACCCAGACTATCAGAGCCCCTGGGTCTGTCTGTCTCCTCTTCATCAGAACACGAGTTCTTAGGGGGTGCAAATCCAGGAGTGAGATGGGTGAGAAATGGGTGGTGGGTGGCTGTGTTTCTACAGTGAGAAGGTGGAGGAAGGGAGCCTCCCTGCTGGGACCTCTCTCGGCCAACACCTATTCCTGTGTAACAAGTGCGCTTTCAGATAAAAGTAATAGTATCCTACTCAGGTGACGGTGGTGATTTTAACCTTTGCATTTGACAGGGAAGCCATGTCGTCTGCAGAACAGAGATTAGGTTGCATACAAAACCTAGAACTAGAAACCCCTGTAGCTGCTTCATGAACCATAGATTCCCCACGGGAAAGCAGAGGCAGGGCTCTTATTTATTCCACTTGTAAGACTTGTAAGACTTCAGGTCCTTGGGGACTAGGCGAAGGGGAAGTTTATGAGCCTTCATTGCTCTGCCTCTCCCTTGCCTGTCCTCCTAGGGCTCTGTGTGGAAACAGAGGCCAGGCATCTGATAGGTAGGATCTGGACTCCTAGCCAGATAGCTCTTCCAATGCTTGTCCCTGGCACCTCTGCTGAACGCATGCCTTAAAGAGTGGCCATTCTGTCTGGGGTGTGTGTGTGTGTGTGTTAGTCACTCAGTCATGTCCTACTCTCTGCTACTCCATGGGCTGCAAACTGCCAGGCTCCTCTGTCCATGGAATTTTCCAGTCAAGAAAGCTGCAGTGGGTTGCCATTCTTTTCTCCAGGGGATCTTCCCGACCCAGGGATCGAACCTGGGTCTCCTATATTGCAGGCAGATTCTTTACTGTCTGAGCCACCAGAGAAGTCCTTTGACCAAATAAAATCTATACCAAAATTTCACCTTGCAGACCATTTGCTCTCTGCTTTTTTGAAATAAGATAATAGTACTAAAAACCCCTCTGTCTTGAACTTTCTAGAGAGAGAGAAAATGAAAGCATTGATACTTCTAATACTGTTGGTCTACCAAAAGTAAACCTCACCAGCAATTCCAAAGTCTCTAAAACAGAGCAGGGTAATATACAAAATTCATTTAAATAAATTCTTCATATTGTCTAGAAAGTTAAATACATATCAGTTCAATTCAGTTCAGTTGCTCAGTCGTGTCCAACTCTTTGCGACCCCATGAACCCCAGCACGCCAGGCCTCCCTGTCCATCACCAACTCCCGGAGTCCACCAAAACCCATGTCCATCGAGTCAGTGATGCCATCCAGCCATCTCATCCTCTGTCATCCCCTTCTCCTCCTGCCCCCAATCCTTCCCCGCATCAGGGTCTTTTCCAATGAGTCAACTCTTCGCATGAGGTAGCCAAAGTACTGGAGTTTCAGCTTCAACATCAGTCCTTCCAATGAACACCCAGGACTGATCTCCTTTAGGATGGACTGGTTGGATCTCCTTGCAGTCCAAGGGACTCTCAAGAGTCTTCTCCAATACCACAGTTCAAAAGCATCAATTCTTCGGTGCTCAGCCTTTTTCACTGTCCAGCTCTCACATCCATACATGACTACTGGAAAAACCATAGCCTTGACTAGACAAACCTTTGTTGGCAAAGTAATATCTCTGCTTTTCAATATGCTATCCAGGTTGGCCATAACTTTCCTTCCAAGGAGTAGGCGTCTTTTGATTTCATGGCTGCAATCACCATCTACAGTGATTTTGGAGCCCTCCAAAAATAATGTCTGACACTTTTCCCACTGTTTCCCCATCTATTTGCCATGAAGTGATGGGACCAGATGCCATGATCTTGGTTCACTGAATGTTGAGTTCTAAGCCAACTTTTTCACTCTCCTCTTTCACTTCCAGAAAAGGCTTTTTAGTTCCTCTTCACTTCCTGCCATAAGGATGGTATCACCTGCATATCTGAGGTTATTGATATTTCTCCTGGCAATCTTGATTCCA
>ML661338.1:6105616-6169959 GCA_007570785.1 Antilocapra americana | reverse complement strand
GTCAATAAAGCAGAAGTATATGTTTTTCTGGAACTCTTTTGCTTTTTTGATAATCCAGCGGATGTATATATGTATATGTATATATGTATATTTTCCCAAAGAATGCTTTAAAATTATTTTAATATATTTAACTTTCTATTTTTAATTGGAGGATAATTGCTTTACAAGGTTGTGTTAATTTCTACTGTACAGTGTGAATCAGCTCTAAGTATACATATATCCAGATTCCCAGGTGGTGCTAGTGGTAAAGAACCCACCTCCCAATGCAGGACACATAAGAGATGCCAGCTTAATACCTGGGTCAGGTAGATCTCCTGGAGGAGGGCATAATAACCCACTCCAATATTTTTGCCTGGAGAATCCCATGGACAGAGGAGCCTTGTGGGCTGCAGTCCATAGCATCGCAAAGAGTTGGATATGACTGAAATATCCAACTTAGCACGCAAGCACGCATACATATATCCCCTCCTTCTTGAGCCCCCCATCCCACCCTCTGGGTCATCACAGAGAGGGTGTCTTCTCTCCAGTTGCCAGTCAAGATGCACGTTCACTCTGCTTCCTGGTGCACTTGTGAACAGGGAGGCCAGCTAAGGAACAGAGTCATGACGTGTGTGGGTTGTGGCACAGCCAGGGTTAGCATGCCCAGCCCTCTACCCGGTTCCCTAGCTGCCTGGGCTTGGAAGTTTCAGCTTCTGGGTTGAGATTGGCCGCTTTTCTTGTTTATCTTGTTTTTTGACATCCTCTTGTCACATCAAAATTGTTTTGTTTTCTTTCTGACTTAAAAAATTATTAATAAACTGGCTTGCATTCAAGGAAGATAAGCAAGCCAGGATGCATGTCTGTTCAAGTCTGGGGCCTATAATTTTGTCTGCTGCACCCACTGGGCTGCAGTCTCACAGGAAGGATGAGTCTTCCATATGCAGGGGTATATAAATAGCAAGGCTTTGTGATACGGGAGCAGCAGCCTTAAAATAGCTGAACTGGAAGATGTTATGATAATACTATTTTTTAGGTTTATGCATCTATGCAGAGTGCAGCATCTTAGTATGTGTGTATAATGTGTTAACCAAATGCCTTGCAGACAGGGGTTGGTGGTGTTTGGAGGGGAGCAAGAGTGGTGACAAAGTCTCAGTGTGTGGGTGTGCAGAGGAGCAGAAGTTAGGCAAGGAGTCACAATGCTGGGGAAGCTAGATAACATCCGTCAAACCATTCAATCTGATTGCTAGCTAGACATGCCATGAAAAAAGGGAGAAAAGGAATCTTAAATGCTTACGTGTCAGATGGCTAAAATACAAGTAACAGTTTTCTCTTGTGCAGGGCTGTTCATTTGTCAACCCTAGGAATTTATCTCTTAAGAACTTCCTCTCCAGTTAAGTTTTACTCCAGTTGATTTTGGAGCACGGAGGATGGAGTCTAGTCACACAGCCATGAGATAGACAGAGTATGTTTGGATAGAATACAGAGGCCAAAGTCAATATATATATATATATATATATATATTTAGGAGGCGATCTTTATGTTAATACCATTTTTCCTCCTTAATTTTTTTTAAAGAAATCTTGAATGTAAGCCTGTATTTATTGTTTGTGTGCTGCTCAGTAATATACACTGAACTCTGTAGAGTGAGGTATTCATTTTACACTGTAGTATTTTTATAAGGAACTCATCCAGTTTTATTGGTGAGAGAGTCCCGCACTATCATTTGAGTATAAAAGTGAAGCTTTTTGGCGATTTGAGTTTATAACTTAATCTAAACACAGAAAAGAAACTGAGAATAAAAAGGCTAGATATCTGCTCAGTGTGGCAAGTAAGTCTTCATTTGTTTAAGTCACAAAGTCATAGGAAAGTGATTTTGGACTCTGATGACTCACGAACCTCAGACTGAAAGGTACACATTCTCTACTATGTTGGGGCGTCCTCATATTGTTTTGGGACATCTCTAAGGGAATTAATGCTTACACCTTAGTAAAATTCACAGACCTCCCCGTGGCCCAAAGAACTTCTTAGTCCAATGGATGGAAAGCTAAGTATAGATGAGTAGCTTGGGAGACTTATTGTAGCTCAGAGATGTGATAAGAACAGGGGAAGGAGTGATTAAGAGAGCTGTGAATAATGCCTGCATTTTAATAGGAAGTCCAATTAGATACTGATTATTTTAATGTGGAGGTGTTTTTAAAGATCAAACTATAAATAGGAAACACATCATTTTGAAAGAGAAGCCCTGGTCTTTGTTAAGAAAATTAACTCAGTCCTAGAAATTGTGATTATATTTTGGCAGAATGACTTTTATTTTTTCATAGTTTTTATTAGGGAAAATTCCTCTGGAATTTCACAAGTATATCTTTTGGGAAAAAATATTTATTTTACCTATTATCCACAATCAGAGGTTCAATGCCTAGGCAGATTTTATTGTATACTAAATTAAGAAAAAAATTTAAGAATTGTTTCCTTGTGTACTAAATTAAGATACATAATGTTTCTTATTAAACAAATTATTAAGTTTAAAACATCATGGAATTTGTTCAAGATTTTATTTATGTTCAAGCATTTTTAATATGGGTTGCTAATTAAATGTATTCTTTTTTTTTAAAATTGAAACATTTGGCTAATATTGAGCCTTATCCCCTATAATAGATAAAGTAAGCTAAAATTACAGTTTTGGAATTCATACTTTCTATAACTTCAAATCATTTTTTTAAACTGTTTATATTACAACGCCTGAATATTTAACACATTCTTAGTGTGTTTCTCAGCTTCCTGAGTAAAAGGTACTGAGTGAACTAATGGGGGATTTAAAACAAAGGAAATATAGCTTCCACTTGCCCTCAAAATCACAATAATCCAGTGTTAAAAGTCAGCTGGATCATGTTGCAGGCTTGTATCCCTCCCCTCACATTTTTCTTTTAATTTTATATGAAAATTGACTTAAAGATAGAGCAGTAATCACTGTGTAAGTGTAAATAACTTCTGTGTAAGTGACATCTTATACAGAAGTGATTTCATAAATTATAAATGCAGTTATTTTATGAATTTGGAAGTGGCCAGTTTTACAAATATACAATTAATGGCTACCTATATGATTTAAAACAACAAAAGCTTCCTTCTCTTTCAGCAACACTGCTGTCTAGAATATCTGCTGTATGGGCACTTAATCCATACTGCACAATGCCAGAACTCAGCACATTAGCCTAGTGACTGGTCCAGGAGTACAGCAACTCCAGTATTCTTGCCTGGAGAATCCCATGGACAGACCACGGGGTCACAAAGAGTCAAGACATGACTAAGTGACTAACTCTCAACTCAGACTTTCCATCAAGCATGGCCAATAAAATTCTTCCCTCATGTGGGCACTAGAAGAGAAGACCCTTCTTCTATTGGATGACAAGCCTGAAGACAGACTTGTACTGGCAGTGGTTATCTCTCTGGGAAAATGGGAAAACTTGTCTGAAAATGAACCCAAGACAGAGATAAATGGAACCCCAAGATTGAGAGGACATCTCCATGATGTTTTTAGAGTCTCTTCATCTAGATATAGTCCTTGGATTTCTCAGTGATGCAGATTAATATTTTTCCAAAAAACAGTTTGAGTTAAATTTCTTTTGCCTGCAGTTGAAAGGGTACTTATTAAAAGCTTCAGGAAACTCAGCTCCTGATGCTCTATAATTGTCCCTCCTAAAGTTTTTCTTTTTGATATCTTTCAAATAAAACAGAATGTGTATTAACTCTTCATGACTCTACTCAGTTTTTCTAACTGCAAGCACCATTATATATTTAATAGAGTGTTAAAAATGTACTCATATTCAGGTATACAGCTAAAAGCACAATTCATCTTAGTTGTGCAAGTTACTTTTTCAGGGTATGGAATGACAGTGCTTTTTAAAAAATACTTGGTTCTGTAAATTAACAATGTCATTATACTCAGCTTTAAACAAATGATATTTTCTTTATCCCCAAAACCTAGATTACTTGTTTGGAAATCATTCTCATTTCTCTACCTAGCTTTCAAAGTTTTAATTATTAGTATTTGAATTTATTTTGGGTTCCGTTAATTCAAATTTTGATGGTCAAAAAATTAGACTTAAGAGTCCTGCATCTTAGGTATATTTTCACTAGTGATTTACTCAATAACCTTGAAATACCACATCAGCTCATTCGCCATATGGAATCTCCACCCCTTTGTCAAATTTTGTTGATGAGAATCCTTTCCACAGGACTCCTAGGAGATTTAGAAGATAAATGGAATTTGTGTTGAAATAAGAAATGTATTTTTTCTGGTAAATATCTCTATACTGGCTTTGAATATGTACCAAATATTATTTGCATAGAATTGCAGTGAGTGATACAGCCACATTTGTGTGTTACTTTCCTTTTTTTAAAAAAGTATTTCCTGTAAAATGTTTCTAGCAGTCCTATAAAACGTTTCTCTTTGAAATAAGGAGAAGAACAAACATATAGATTACTCACTAGCTTTCAAAGAATCCTTGTGCTCTGTTCCTGACATAATTTCTTGTGGCTCTTATTCTTCCAGGGGTCAGAAGAAAAACTTTCAATTCATCCTGTCAAAATATTGCTTGGGAACTGAGATAAGAGCAAATTTGAATCTCTTATCAGCGGGTCTTGTCCCTTCACTCCATGCTACACATAATTTATCTGATGGCACTCTGTTATTTATGACTATAGTCTGGCTTGTGTTTGTGCAATGTTTAAGGGATTAGCTTTGAACATACTTAGTTGAAAAATTGGTGAGAATTGTTCCTCATTGTGTGGTCTTTTACTTTCTTTAATTAAATGGATTCATAAACTATTCTCCCCAATATCTGGTTGGGGAAATTTTTAAAATTATGCTTTCCTTAGGGAAATATCTCTAAATATAAATTATATCTTCTATGGTTTAAATATCTATCTCTAATGTTGTAATTGGAGAACTTAAAAAAGCAACTTTGTTAAAATCAAATTCAAAATATAGTCTTCACATGTCTGATGTCTTAGATTTTTAATTACAACTTGGTGATTATATGGACTTCAGTTGGTATCTTGGTTATTCTATTTACAAGTGTGAGTTTGTTGGTCATATACCACTTACAGTCCTTTTATTTTCACAAATTCTGCTGACACACTCAGAGGCCACTAATACTTGCCAGGCTCCTCTGTAATTAAGTCCTTGTGCTTGGCCACGCTGGCTTAAGAATTCATTCTGCCTCATTATCGAGGCCTATTCCAGCTCTTAAAACTGGTCTTCTGTCTGATAACATTGAAAGCAACCATCTTGTTCTAAAACTGATCCATTTTTTAACTGACAGTATTTCTAAAAAGGTGGTGTTTCACACTTTCTCTCTCTCTCTCTCTTTCTTTTCCGTACTTGCCACTGGAGATCTAACAAAATCTTGGCATCGGATATGAGAGAGTTCACAGGCCAGTATATCCCACTTTCCTTTGTATATCTCCAAGATGCATAATGAAACATCTGGGCAGTTTTCACATGTACAGCAGCTCATCAGAGGAGTTTCGTAGGAGGAGTCCAACAAGTTCTATGTTTAGTTTGCTTATGCTTTTTTCTCCAGAGACTTTATTTTGCAGGCTATAGATAGAATTAATGGCTTGGGCTCAGAGGTAAAGAATCTGCCTGCCAATGTAAGAGACAAAGTTTCGATCCATGGGTCAGGAAGATCTGCTAGTAAAAGGTGTGGCAACCCACCCTCCAGTGTTCTTGCCTAGAGAATTCCATGGACAGAGGAGCCTGGTGGGCTACAGTCTATAGGGTCTCAAAGAGTCAGACAGTACTGAACAAGCATGGCAATGGGCTTGGTTAATCATTTGTAAAGATTTTCCTTTGAAGGGGTATGCTTCACTTAAACAATCAGCTGTGTTCTTAAAGGCTATAACTGGGAGGAGAGTGCAGTCATAATTTGAGGGTATAGTCAGGGACTCTTGAGATATTGCTCAGAAATGCTGGATGGAATCTGTTTGATCAGTTTGAGCAAGGAGAGCTGTCGCTGTGTGGGCCGTAGGGATCTCATAATACTTAGAATAGAAAGGTTCTTGGTCCTTTGGGAATGTAGAAATGGTACCGATGTTAAAACACTGTAGGCTAGCGCCATCTGTAAATAACTGTCAGGAGACAGCTACAACTTCAAGAGAAACCATGATGGCAGTTACTTTTCTCCACAACTCCATTTGTGAGCTTTTCTGAGGAAGATGAAGCTGTGGCTTGTGAAATTCTGGAAAAAGGATGTCTCTATAGCACAGCAGGGCTGGACACCAAACATCACGCAGTGCTACCCTCAACCAGGTAGGATTCCACCCAGGGTAAAAAAAATAAAGAAAAAGTCTCACAAAATTCTCTTATGTGTAATTTCTTCTTATGCAAAGATAACAATTCCTGGTATTCAAGACATACCAGAGAATTCCAGTGTGTGTCATGTCCTCAGCTCAAGGGATGCTCTGCCTCCCCAGCTGGATGTAGCTACGTTTGTGTGATTTAACTTAGACGAGACAGAAGGAATTACCTATGCCATTTATTACTGCAGTGGTTTGAGAGAGGGCCAGATTGCACCCCACATCTGATGCAGCTGGGCAATCATGAAGCCTCAAATTGCCTCCAGATGATGTAGGAATCCTCCACGCTTAGAAATTCAAAACTAGGATTTTGCCTTTCCTCTTCTTTGTCCTCATCAGTCACATCCAGTGTTCTAAGTAACTGCTCTCAGCTTGGCCCAAATCAGGGATGAGATCTCCCAAGTTCCAGTCCTGGTTCCTCTTTTTTCAGGGAAACCCAAGATTAGATGCCAGGCTGGTTCTGGGAGGGGTATTGCAGGCCTGGCAGAGAGTGGTAGTAAGAGATGAGGACTACCTAATGGCATTTTTCTTGTGTGATTTTAGACACTCCCTTGGTTTTCTAGGCCCAAGTGTGGCTGAACCATATCAGCCTTTGCTTTTTCCTGTGCTAATTAGTGTTGCTTTCTATCAGAGAAGCCGGTGGAGCTGACTTTGCAGTTCCTTCCGTAGTATATCATCACTCTTGCCAGTTTTCTCCAGATGATTTTTCTTCAGCTCAGTAATTAGTTATGTTTGTAGAAAATGGTTTGGGATGTTGAGATCAGAGAGATGGCCTTTGTCCATGTTCTGGAAAGTCTGCCTTCCTGCTAGTTCAAAGATGAGAAGGAAAGAAATATTGAGAAACTTTGACCTTGGTTTCATAGAGTTCAGATTCATTGTGGTCTGCATCAGTTATTTTCCTAAATAATAAAGCCACTTAGGCATCCTCTTTATATCTTCCTTAAAAAGCCTCTTGTTTTGCTTATAAAATAGGAAATCCTATAAATATACACATCATGCTATACTTGGGAAGTAAGTGGATATGTTAGCTTACTTCACTGAAGCATATTTATCATGCTGCTAACTCCTGGAGTAGTTTAAAAATATTCCAGTAGTCCTAGCTAGATTGTGCTGTCAATTTCTCACTTGTTAAAAATAAGTGCTAGCAATTTCTCACTTATTAAAAATATTGCATTTAAAATCCATACATTTCTCATATTGTAATTATTTGTTATGTCCTGTCCCAGGTGGTGCTAGTGGTAAAGAAACTGCCTGCTAATGCAGGAGATGTGAGAGACATGGGTTCAATCTCTGGGTTGGGAAGGCATGCCACCCTGGAGGAGGGCATGGCAATCTACTCCAGTATTCTTGCCTGGAGAATCCTGTGGATAGAGGAGCCTGGCAGGCTACAGTTCATAGGGTTGCACAGAGTGGGACATGACTCAAGCGACTTAGCATGCATGCACATGCTACCAAATGTGAGTAATTTAGCTTTGGCAAGACTTTTTACTTTTCCTTGCTTCATTTTGCTCTTTCACAAAGTAGAGGTAGTTTTGTGATGGTTAAATGCAGTAATGCTAGCCTAATATCTGGACATAAAGTAATAAAAATTAGGAGTAGAATGAAGAGTGCTGAGGGATTTCAGAGGCTGAGGTGGTGGAGGGATGGGCATTGGGAGAGGCTTTGTAGAAGGGGTGCTTTTCTGCTGGACCTTGGAAATTAGTTGGGTCATGTCAAGATGGGAGGAGGACATCTCATACCAAAAGGACGGGGATACTGAGAAACAGGACTGAGAAAGTGTGCTTAGTTTAGCTAAAGAACAGTGAGGAATTAGCACTAGAAGTGAACTCTCAAGCCAGATGATTATTGAGGGCTTTGGATGCCTAGCCTAGCTAAGTAACTTAGACTGATTCAGAGATAGGGTTTGGAAAAGTTGACATCAAGAGTTAGATTGGATTCCCAGGTCTTAGAATCTAGACCTAATTTCCACTCTAGAGTCTATGCAGGACATGCAGGACTTACATGACACAAGTCTGATTCAAGGTGATACTGTCTTATTTCCTGTCTCACTTTGGACAGGGAGTGTGCCAGGAGTGGCTATGTTTTTTGCCCCCATTCCCCGAGGATGAATGTCCACTGTGGTGTGACCCTTGGGCCAGAGGGATATTTTGCACCATCTTTATTAGCTGTCTTCAGCCATGTTAAGTGTTATATAAAGTGCATCCTGCGAGCCCACGTTTCTGACTTGTCAGGCCCTTGATGTCATCCACATGGAACCCTCCTCCAGGGAACACACACACAGTCAATACCTTCTGGTGAGAGAGGAGACACTGTGAGTGGGCTTTGTGCTTGATTCTGCCCTGAGGGAACACAGCAGCAGATTAGATTAGCAGCCTTATTGGCCCTTGCAGAAGATAAAATCCAGACACAGCCTCTTCTGGAAAAGGCTCTGAAGCCCAGTGGTTTTAGCTGAGGCTGGTTTAAAGCTATTGACCAACATTGTAAAGCAACTATACTCCAATAAAAATTAATTTAAAAAATAAAGCTTTTGACCCATTTTGTCCTCATTTTATATGAATTTCTTGGTGAGCCTTTATGGTGGGCATATGCTATTCTCTTATAATCAGGGTAACATAAACCTCAAAGGGAGTGACGTTTATTATTCCAGAGAAGTTTTAGAAATCATAATATGTGTAACTTTCCATGAATTAATCTACATTTCTAATTTACAGGCAGGAGATGTTAGCTTGTACTGTCAGTCTTCCAGCTAAGGGAAGATTATTCACTGTTCATTTCAGATCTTAGGTGGCTACAACTTGAAGTGATTTTGTAGCCGTGAAGCATTCTATTCTGAGGACTGTTTCTCTTGCTGTCACTGTCAATGAACTTCTCTGTCAGTATCAGATTTATATATGCCAGCCTCTAATGGAAAGGGGAGTAATTTTATGACTTCCTCATCCTTCATGATAGGCAAGCTTTTATCAGATGCACTTGTTAGGCTCAAGAACCTTAGGATAATGAATATATTTGACATTCAACAAGTATTTCTGAGCAACTATTATGAGCGAGACCCTCAAATCTTGAGCCATGTTATGATGTACTTATGGACTTCCAATTCTTTTTCCTTTTTTTTTTTTTTTGGCTGTGTCACATGGCGTACAGTATCTTAGTTCTGACCAGGGATCAAACTGCACCCCTGCAGTGGAAGCTCGGAGTCTTAACCACTGGACCACTTGGGGAGTCCTTTGAATTCTTTTTAAAGTCAAATATCTGTATATAAATTTCTTTTAAATAGAATCATAGATTAGGAAGGTATTCTGATATTCCTGAGATAGCATTCAGCACTCTGCATGGTTTCCCCCGCCCCACCACCACCCCTCCATCCAATCTGCATCACTAGCCAGAGACTTCTGTCTCCCTAGTCCTTAGACTTAGACATCTGGATTTGTTTCAACTCCTTGGAGATGCCAAGCAATCTTCTCTCTCAAATCTTGCAGATACAGTTTCCTTTCCTGGAATGCTCTTCATCCCAACTGTTCTTTCCGCTCGCTAGCTGCTCCCCTGTATTCAGGTCTTGGCTGGATTGTGACTTGTTTAGGAAAGCATTTCCTGAACTCTTAAGGCTCAGATCTCTTTGGTTTATGCTCCCATATCTCTGGTTTATGTTTTATGTATGTTTTCTCTTCCAGAATTTTATATGGCTGAATAATTTGTTTTAGGTCTGTTTTTTGCGTTAGACTATGATTTGCACAAGAGCAGGTGTTTTGCTCTCTATTGCAATTCCAGAACTTAGGATCTTTACAAAAGACATTTGATAATTGGCTAAGAGATCATTTTGTTTGAACCTTCTTGTACATTAGACTCCTGAAGCCCAGAGATAATAAATGGTTTGTACAAGGAATGCAGGAGCTGAGTTAACATTTAATTTCCTGACCCCCAGTCCTATGTCTATGCTTCTACAATGCCAGAGTGGGAGCGAGGACAGCTGGGTTGTGGGAAACGCTTCTCTAGGTAGCAGAGGCGACAGAAGCAGCATTCTGCCCATATGCCCTTGTCTTCCAGCCAGGCCGAATTAAAAAAAAAATTTGACATATTTTTAGATTTACAGAAAAGTTGTGACTAATACAAAGAATTATTGTATACTCTTCATCTAGATTCTCCAGATGTTAACATTTTATCTTTTTATCTCATTATCATCAATCATGCCATGTATATATGTATACATATACATATATATATATATATGTGTGTGTGTGTTTATTCCCTGAAGTGTTCACCAGTACAATGCAGATATGATATTTCCTTGTCTCTCACTAGTTTAGCCTGTATTTTATTGAAGAACAATATCTAATCCCAGTTACCAAAATTAGAATGTTAAACATTAATACATTATTATATAATCTACAGTCATTCATATTTTACCACTTATCCCCATATTTACCAATTATTCTAGCAAAAGAAAATCCAGGATCATGTGCTGCACTCTGTTGTCATATCTCTTAATATGGAGAAGTTTCTTTGTTTTGTTTCAGTTTTCTAGAAAGTGTAGGCCAAGTGCTTCATAGACTGTCCCTCAGTTTGGATTTGCTTGTGTCTCCTTGTGATGAGACTAGTTTCACACTTTTGGCACGAACACACTTTTGGCAGAATTAATGTTTTGTTCATAGTGCACCACATGAAGAGATACACAATGCTCATTTGTCCCGTTGCTGTCAATATTGACTTTGACAACTTAAAGTGCTATCTGCTAGTTTTCTCCACTGCAAAGTTATGACTTTCCCTTTTGTAACTGACAAATATCTCTGGAGAGATACTTCTCAAAATTTCACCATGAGTTTTAGCACCACTAGAGATGCCTGACTCAATTAGTATTTTGCTAAATGGTGTTTTTCTAATTTTACAATTTCTTCCACACTTTGCTGTTAACTTAATTTTCTTCCATTAGTTTGTTAATAGCAGCTGAACCTATGGATTATTACTTTATTAACAGGTTTTAATAATTTGTTATTATTTATTTAGATATTCAGATTATGTCAGCTTTGGCAAGTATGAGTTTTTCACACTGGCTCCTGGAACCTTTTGTTATGTCCTCATGTTTTAGTTCTTTACTTTCTGGTACAACAAGATGTTTCAAGTTCATTTTGTCATCTCCCTGCCTTAGACTTAGAATTGACTATTTATCCATGGAGATGTGCTTATTTCTATGTACCAATCACTTCTAGACCCTTTCACATGTTTGTATCTATTTTTATAACTGCTTGCATGTCCGTGTATCTATATTTCTCCTATTTACACATAAAATCCAACACTTTATACTGATATCTCCATTTCCAGTCCAGTTATCACCTGGTTCCTTTTCTGTTTCTCCCTTTCTTTCATTCCAGCTTTATCCCTTTCCTTATTTATAACTTCCCTTTACACCAGTGAGAAACCTGCCTCTCATTATCCCAATATAATAACTCATTTTCTAATTCTACAACACAAAGAAAACAGTTTCAGAATTGCTAACCCATGCCGCTGGAAGAGAAGCCTCCTCATTAGAGTTTAATGTCTGTTTAACATTTTTCTTTAGCCTAAGGTCATTTTGTCAAAATCCTTAGGTTATCACATGTTGGGTTATTCTTTTGACGTATGATTTGCTTTGTCTTTGTACTGTCTTGTAGAATTCTCTTCTTTATCCTTTCTGATTTTCTTTTGCTTTCATAATTTTCCATTTTGGGGGGATGTGAAATACTAATTGCTCCACAAGTCAGAATGGAGTCAAAAAGTACACACAGAGAGGGGTCATTGTCCACCCCGTGCTCCCTTCCATGCCTTCCGCTCCATCCTCCCCCATCTTCTCCAGGTAACCAGTCATACTCATTTCTGCCTGATCCTTCCTCTGTTGTCCTTTGCCCAAGTGATTAGATACTTTATTCTCCCTTATTTCTTAATAAAAGAGAGCTGCCTTTGCATTCCACTCTACTTTGTAGAGCTCTGCTTCATCCTTTGTATGGTTGCTTTGTCCTCTACTGTGTAGATAAACCACAGCTTAGTCAACTAACCTTGTTCATTTGGGCATGTTGCTGCAAGTATTTTTCTTTAACAAACAGTGGTACAAGTAATATTCTGTGTACAACTATTTTCAAATTATTGCTGGCTATAATTAAGCTAAAATTTTGTCTGACTTTTAATTCTGATATAATTTGCATTTTGAGCCATTCTCTCTCTCTCTCCACACACATACACACAATTTATAATATTAATATATTTTTTGCTAAGAATAAAGACGTTTCATTTTACTCTTAAATGTTGAAGTGTATAATTATCAAGAACATGGACATTCTCTTACATAACCACAGTAATTGATGTTACATTGTTTAACATTAATATATTACTATCATCCACATCCCATGTTCAAATGTTATCAAACTGACCCAGTAATGTTCTTTGTAGCTTTTTCTTCCTGGTTCAGAATCCAGTTCAGCATCATATACGCATCTAGTTTTAAGTCTCTTTAGTCTCCTTTTACCCGAAACAGTTCTGTCTGATGTATGCTCATGACACGTTCAAGAAGTGCATTTTTGGCAGGAATGTCAGTGAACAGTTTTCAGTACATCATTTCAAGAGTCATAGAATATTCATATGTCCCAATAGTGGTGTTTGTTTTGATTCCATGGTTGAGATGAAATGTCTTCAAGATATTTCCTTTGTCAGCTTGCTGCTTTCCTTTTTGTAATTAGTAAGTAATTCTGCAGAATACTTTGAATTTATATAAATAACATTTTTTAAAATCAAACTTTTACCTGCTAATTTTATTCATTAATTGTTTTCTAGCTTAATCAGATTTTCTTTGTTTATTACTCAGGATTATAATGTAAGGAAGAATTTTCTCTTCCCTCTCTATATTGTTTTATTCATTTGTTTCTTTGTATCAGTATAGATTCAGGAGTTTTATTTCATTCAGGTAGTTATAATATTAATACATTTTTAACGATATGATTTCTGATGTTCAAATTGTTCTAGACTCTTTCAGCCAGTTCCTGGATGACACACTGTCATCATTTTTTGAGCAGTTCCTCACCTCCTAGAGCAACAAGGAGTTAAGGGCTCATCTTGTATTTTTCCTATCAGCCTTAGAATCAATCTTTTCTTCTAGGAGTTTTGTCTACTCTTGATTTCTTTAGATCAGATTCATGCTGTCAGGTGCTTTTCTAATCGTCTCTTCCCTGTCCCCGAGTACAACTCTGCTCTAGACTGCTCAGCCTCCTCACTGCTCTGTCCATGCACAATTTTGACAATTCTGCCAGTTTCGAGCTCGTTCTGCTCTGCTTGCTGCCTGCCAGATCTCAACTGGCTCTGAGGTCGGCTTCTTTTCTCCTTCTCCTCCTGATGGGTGCTTGTGTAGAGTGGCTACATTGACATCTGTAACTCATTCATCCTCAGGCTTGATTCCACAGAATTGTCTGGCTAGACAAGGGCCTTCCTCCTTCAAGAATTCCTGTATGTTTCCAGAAGCTGCTCAATTAGAAAAAGAATTTAGCCTCTTGGGAAGGGGGGGGGTTAGTTTTTAATGAAAGGTTATATGAATATCTTCAATCCTGTAACATTTGACATATTCATGAGCTCCTCCCACCTGACCATGAAGAGTTTCCTAAGAAACCCCAACCCACATTCATTTCTCCCTTTTTTGAACTCCTACTGTGCTTGGAGTTTGAAGGATACAATTTCGCTTTTGCTTGTGTTTCTGCCTTTTCTATGATTGCTTCAAATGTTCCATAATGGTTACTTGAGGGAAAAGACTATTTTTATATATATGTACATATCTGTGTGTGTATATATATGAATGACTTCTCATATTGTCCCTGGTCTCACTTCCCACACACAAAGACACACACGATGCTTAGCCCTATGCTATACACAATAGGAGGAAATGAACAATGATCATAGAATTCACAAAACAAGTTAGAAGAAGTGTGACTAGGACTTAGGTCTTATGACCTTCACACCTATGTTTTCTTGGCTCTAGCATAGTATACCAGAAATATCCCCCAAGTTTGCTATCTATTTAGCAATACTCAATTGCATTCAGTTGCAGCTGGTTATCACAGTCTTGTAATATTATATATTTTCTCTCTCTCTTAAGAATTAAAATTAGAGTAAAAAATTCCATAGAAATGGGAAATGGGATATAGCATGGAACTCTGACACCTACAGATAATCTCTAAACCTTGTTAAGTCACCACAAATAAGAAGCAGATCTAGTTTCCTTTCCTCTGGGTGATTTCTGAATAGCAGTTTAAGTCGATATATTATCTTAATAGTAGAAAAAAAAGGAATCTCAATGTCTGCATAAACATTGCTTAATTGATGCTATATTTTCTGTTTACTTTATATTTTTCCCATTAAAGCTATTCCCTAGGAATTAATTTTAGTTTTTAGATATATTTAGATTTTAAATGCTGCTAGCAAAACAAAGCAAAAAATTTCTATTGTACTCTTATTCTAGAATGTTTGTGGAATTTATTTTTTCAATATTTTTGTTAATTCTATAAACACTTAACAAAAGTCTACTACATGCAGTGCACTGTGCTAAGCTCTGGGGTAGGAGAAGGTCTACTGAGGAAGTAACATTTAGGGTGTAGCCGGCAGGATGAGCAGTTGTCTGGTGACACCTAGGAGGAAGAGGATTTTAGCAAAAGGAACAGCGTGGGTGTCTGGGGTGGAAAGAGTGTGGAGAAAGTGCTCAGAGCATAGTGAGCACGCGGGAGGTTGGTTTGAAGGGGCTTGCAGATGGAGTTAGGGACTCTAACATAAAGTGTCAGACTATTTTTTTGGGCTCCAAAATCACTGCAGATGGTGATTGCAGCCATGAAATTAAAAGATGCTTACTCCTTGGAAGGAAAGCTATGCCCAACCTAGACAGCATATTAAAAAGCAGACATTACTTTGCCAACAAAGGTCTGTCTAGTCAAGGCTATGGTTTGTCCAGTAGTCAGGTATGGATATGAGAGATGGACTATAAAGAAAGCTGAGTGTTGAAGAACTGATACTTCTGAGCTGTGGTGTTGGAGAAGACTTTTATTTTTAATTCAAATTTTTTATTATGTTTTTAAATTTAATTTATTTTAATTTTCTTTACGTTATCGTGTTGGTTTTGCCATACATTGACATGAATCCACCATGGGTATACATGTGTTCCCCTTCCAGAACCCCCCTCCCACCTCCCTCCCAATTCCCTTTCTCTGGGTCACCCCAGTGCACCAGCCCTGAGCATCAGACCTGGGCTGGCGATTGATTTCACATATGATGATTAACATGTTTCAATGCCATTCTCTCATATCATCCCACCCTTGCCCTCTCCCATAGAGTCCAAAAGACTGTTCTATACATCTGTGTTTCTTTTGCTGTCTCGCATACAGGGTTCTCGTTACCATCTTTCTAAATTCCATATATATGCATTAGTATACTGTATTTTTGTTATTCCTTTTGGCTTACTTCACTCTGTATACTAGGCTCCAGTTTTGTCCACCTCAGTAGAACTGATTCAAATGAATTCTTTTTAATGGCTGAGTAATATTCCATTGTGTATATTTACCACAGCTCCCTTATCCATTTGTCTGCTGATGGACATCTAGGTTGCTTCCATGTCCTGTGGCTACTGTAAACAGTGCTGCGATGAACATTGGGGTACACATGTCTCTTTCAATTCTGGTTTCCTCGGTGTGTATGCCCAGCAGTGGGATTGCTGGGTCATATGGCAGTTCTATTTCCAGTTATTTAAGGAATCTCCACACTGCTCTCCATAGTGGCTGTACTAGTTTGCATTCCCACCAACAGTGTAAGAGGGCTTACTTCACTCTGTATAATAGGCTCCAGTTTCATCCACCACAATGAGGTACCACTTTACACCAGTCGGAATGGCTGCCATCCAAAAGTCTACAAACAATTTATGCTGGAGAGGATGTGGAGAAAAGGGAACCCTCTTACACTGTTGGTCGGAATGCAAACTAGTACAGCCACTATGGGAAACAGTGTGGAGATTTCTTAAAAAACTGGAAATAGAACTGCCATATGGAGAAGACTTTTGAAAGTCCCTTGGACTACAAGGAGATCAAACCAGTGAATCCTAAAGGAAATAAGTCCTGAATATTTATTGGAAGGACTGATGCTGAAGGTGAAACACTAATACTTTGGCTACCTGATACGAAGAACTGACTCACTAGAAAAGACCCTGACACTGGGCAAGATTGAAGGCAGGAGGAAAAGGAGACAACAGAGCATGAGATGGTAGGATGGCATCACCGCTGGATGGACAAGAGTCTGAGCAAGCTCCGGGGTTGGTGACGGACACCTGGTATGCTCTAGTCTGTGAGATTGCAAAGTCAGACATGCCTGAGCAACTGAGCTGAACTGAACTGACTGCAAAGAAGTTCATCAGATTACAGTGAACAGCTCTGTATATTTTAGCCCTTAATTGTTTGATCCCTGGGTCAGGAAGATCCCCTGGAGTAGGAAACGGCAACTCATTCCAGTATTATTGCCTGAAAAATCCCATAGACAGAATAGTCTGGGAGTCTACAGTCCATAGGGTCACAAAAAGTCATACATGACTGAGCATGCATGCAGACAGATAGCTCTTTAACATGGTTTAATATATACATGGGCTTCCCTGGTGGCTTGGTGGTAAAGAACCTGCCTGACAATGCAGAAGAAATGAGTTCAATCCATGGGTCGGGAAGATCCCCTGGAGGAGATAATGGCCACCCATTCCAGTAATCTTGCCTGAGAAATCCCATGATCAGAGGAGCCTGGTAAACTATAGTCCAGGGGTTCGCAAAAGAGTCGGATACAACTTAGTGACTAAACCACAACAATATATGTATATATGATTGAAATAGAATTGCTTTAAAGTGTTGCATTCATTTCTGTTGTATAACAACATATACCAGCCATATGTGCCCATATATTCCCTCCCTCTGGAGTCTCCCTCTCATGCCCCCATCCCACCCTCATAAATCATCACAGAGAATGGAGCTCAGCTCCCTGTACTATATAGCAGCCTCCCAGTTTGCCCACGGTAGTGTATATATGTCACTGCTAGTCTCTCAATTCATATCACCCTATCGTTCCCCCGCTGGGTCCACAAGTTCATTCTCTATGTCTGAGTCTCTATTCCTGCCCTACAAATAGGTTCATCACTACCATTTTCCTCTGTAATTGATTTCTAACCCCATAGTGTTGTGGTTGGAAAAGATACTTGATATTATTTCAATTTTTTTTAAATTTACAAAGGCTAGATTTGTGACCCAAGATATGATCTATCCTGGAGAATGTTTTGTGTGTCCTTGAGAAGAAACTGTATTCTACTGCTTTCAAATGGAATGTCTTATAAATATCAATTAAGTTTATCTAGTCCAATGTATCATTTAAGGCTTACATTTCCTGATTACTTTTCTGTTTGAATGATCTGTCCATTGGTGTAAGTGAAGTGTTAAAGTCTCTCACTATCATTGTGTTACTGCCAATTTTCCCTTTTATTGCCATTAGCATTTGCCTTATATATAGAGATGCTCATATGTTTGGTGCATAAATATTTACAATTATTGTATCTTCTTCTGGATGGATCCCTTGATCATTATGTAGTATCCTTCCTCATCTCATGATAGTCTTTATTTTAGAGTCTATTTTGTCTGATACAATATTGCTACTCCAGTTTCTTTTGATTTCCATTTACATGGAATATCTTTTTTTCATCCCCTCTTTTTCAGTCTGTATGAGTCTCTAGGTCTAAAGTGGATCTCTTGTAGACAGTATACATATGGGTCTTGTTTTTGTGTCTGTTCAGTCCATCTGTGTCTTTTGGGTAGAACATTTAATTTATTTACATTTAAGGTAATTATCAATATGTATGGTTCTATTATCATACATATGGTTCAATATGGTCTATTGCCATTTTCTTAATGGTTTGGGGTTTGTTTTTGTAGGTCTTTTCTTCTCTTGTGTTTGGAATCCACTGTACCTGAGATCCACTACATGAACTGTTGTATTTTTGTTTTGAAAGTTTGGTACCACCAGAGGATTTTATAGTCACTATTACAAGTAGTGAGCATATTACAAAGCTACTAAATGGATTTACTTTTGGCACCACACTTTCCCATTGGTTGGCTGAGGGAAAAGTGTCAGGATAGCTGTGAGTCTGGAACTACATGTGATTTGGGAAATCACAAATTCCCCAAGGGCACTGACCGCTCAAGCATTGCTTCAAAGGCCTGGAAAGTATGTAGAGACTTACTTCTTTCTGATCCTTAAAATCTAGGTTAAGAAATGAATGCCTATGATGTTATGTATCAGCTGTTAGCAGCATCTTTGTTTTTATGTTCAGAGCATCTGTGACCTATTTCTGTTTAAACAAGTATAACTATCATCCCATTGGACTCATTTTGTGGAGAATTTAAATTAAAATACAAGAACAAAAAAGAACAGGAGGTGGAGGAGACCTAGAGTTTTACAATTTTCAATATCATATGAATACTACCAACTTAATTGCTACTACCAACTTTTTGCTAACTTAATTGTTAATCAATATGAGGTTACTAAAAATAAAGTAAAAATAAAATCACTGTTCAGAATCATGAATTTGAAATAAAAGTGAGGATCCAGCACTGTGGATTTCCTTCTCTTTGTAGCACTACAGCTTTGCTGAGAAGTGAAGTATATCAGGAACTCAAGGAAAAAAGAAAGCCCAGCAGTTTCTTCCTGTATTTTCTCCTTTCTCAGTGTATAATTAAATATAATACCCATCAGTTTGAATTGCCATCAAATAACTCAACCAGAATCATTTTTAGTTAGGAAAGCATATTGTGTTTTTCTCTTATATCTCCCACATAACCCATAGAATACTCAATAAATCCTTGTTGAATTTGACTTTTTTCACACTGCAGTAGGATATAACTAATTTTAGAAGATTTGCTGTACTGGCACTGTTTCCAGTCTAGATGGAGACCAGAGACTGTCTCATATTTTAGTTTCAAATAAAAATATATTTACTTACTAAATGAGAAAGCAAGGTTTCAGTGAGTTGTTTAGGTATGTCCTTTATATCCATGCTTTTGAAAAGCACACAATAGAAAACAATAGCTAGAATATAGTGAGAGGGGAATAGGGTCAGAGAGGACAGAGGTGGCTTGCAGATTGAGTAGGCACTTATTGGTAATGAAAACCGTTAGGGTTTTTAATCTAATTGAGATACAAAGCCAACGGAGTATTAGAACAGAGGAAACAGGGTGTGCTGAGGCACTGAAGAGAGAAACCAACCATGTGGAAACTATGAATAGTTCCACGCTTGGCAAGAACATCAGATACTTAGGAGAATCAAGTAGGGCATAGACTGTTGTTGTTCAGTTGCTCAATCCAAGTCTGATTCTCTGTGACCCCATGGACTGCAACACGCCAGGCTTTTCTGTCCTTCACCATCTCCCAGAGCTTGCTCAAACTCATGTCCATCGAATTGTTGATGCCATTCAACCATCTCCTCCTCTGTCGTCCCCTTCTCCTCCTGCCTTCAATCTTTCCCAGCATCTGGGTCTTTTTCACATTAGGTGGCCAAAGTATTGGAGTTTCAGCTTCAGCATCAGTCCTTCCAATGAATATTCAGGACTGATTACTTTTAGGATTGACTGGTTTGATCTCCTTGCAGTCTAAGGCATAGACTAGAAAGCGCTTATTGATTTTAAGATCTCTTTTTATTTATTTATTTATTTATTTTTTATTTATTTATTTATTTTTTATTATTGTTTTTGCCATACATTGTCATGATATCACCATGGGTTTACATATGCTTCCCCTCCGGGTCCCCCCTCCCTCCTCCCTCCCCCCCGGGAAATCTCGCTGCACCAGTCCCGAGCATCAATCCTGGGCTGGCGATTGATTAGACACATGACAATTAACGGAGGCAGAGATCAGTGAGTTCAAGGATGGTTTTCAGAGCCTCAGGTCTTTTCGAGGTGCAGGGACTGACTGGTTAAGCAGGAGTAGAAGACTCAATGGGAGGACTCTGTGCTTATCACCTGCTCTTTGAACCAGTGAAGTTGTGCTCTTTTTTACTTTTTGCCTTAGAATTTTATATAGCATTTCACTTGAAAAGTAGAGTTGTGTTGTTTCAAAAAGAAGGTGTTAAAAATAAAACCAAAGGGGTAGAAAATTAAGATACCAGTGTGGATGATCCTTTCAAGAAAGGTGACTGGAAAAGGAGAGATGTAGCAGAACTGGGTGTAGTTGGGGAGGAAGATCTGGAGATAAGGTAGAAACATTTCTTTTGTTAAGATAGAACCACAAAAGGCTTGCTTTTAGGTTGATAAGAAGGAACTTAGAATGTGACAGTTTGATAGAAAGGATAATGGGAAACAATGGGTGATGACTGAGCTCCTACTGCCGGTGGAAGGGGCTTGAATCCATAGCAGACATAAATAGATGTGAGGGGGAAAAGCTCAAGGATTTCTTTTGACTGTTTTTTTTTTTTTTTTTTCTGCCTTTAGGCTTTAAGTAAACATTTAAATAGGTACATTTCTTCAGAAAGCTAATTTTTACATCTAATTATTATCTTGGTACTTTTGTCAAGATACTAGAATCTTAGATTATTTTTCTCTTTAAGGCATAAATCTTAAGAGGATAGATCTTGGTTAAGTATGCCAAGTATTTTCAAACTCAATTTGACCAAAGGTCAACTCTTTTTATGGTGGTAATAGGAATGTATTGAACAAACACTGAAATTCACTTTTATATGCTTTCTTTTTTAAAGACTCCCAGAGCAGGCTGAGTCTTTAAATGCCAAATTACTTGTTTCAGTCTTCAGAACAGATGAAAAACCTATATAGCTTTTTCCTTGGAATCTCTGCTAAAGAAATTTTCTAATCTACTTTAAAACTAACTCTCACCATTAGCAAGGTTTCCAATCAAAAGGAAAGTTGATCTCATTACTAAACTGGTTTAGTATTGCTGCCAATTGAATAGAATGCCTCAAACTTCAGAGGATTTAGAGAGGGGCCACTCATCAGCTTCTCTGTGTGCAGAATCACAGCCACAGAGGCCTTGCTCTTGCTGTCCAGGTAGCACACACAGCAGGCACAGTCACAGAAATGCTTCTTCTCATCCCCGTGTCATTTGTTGTTGCAGAAATCAACTGTGATTTGAGGCCTCAAGGTATACTTTGAAGTATACTGTCCAAAGATAGTATATCAACTCACTGAGGATCTTGTTAGAATCTTCTGAATAAGATTCTTTTAACAGGAACCTTAAGTGATTCACGTGGACGTTAAAGTCTAGGACTCACAGGTTTATGATATCCTTTGGAACCATTATATACGAGCTGGCTGGATTTCAGAATTCCCTTTCCCAATGAGTAGGGCCTTTCTCTTGCACATCTTTGGATTTCTCATGCTTAGCACAGTGCCTGGCACTTGACTCCTGGATTTCCTGTAATTCCACAACTCAGTCCACGTCTACTGAATGAGTGAGTTACCGAATCAGCCCAGTGCCACAGTATAATCTTTTGGGCACCATATGAAATTCATATCAACGATGTTGACCATCATCGATATTTTGGGTCATGTATCATGAAACAGTAAATACTACTTTAAATTGAGAACCTCTTTATTTCTTTTGGAATGGTCTCTATTTTTAGTCAAAGCAGCTCTGGATTTCCATACTCCTATTTTCCTTGGATTCAGCTTATTTTGTGCTATTTAATTTTTTTTATTCCTTTCTCACCTTCCTTTTGTCCCAAGTGATGGAGGCAAGTGGAAGGAGGTCCTTTTTGAGTTATTCTTGTATCTTGTCGTTCCTTTTTAGTGTCATCAAGGTGACACTTCAGAGGCTCAAGGTGGGTGAAAAAAGAATCAGAGGGCTTTTTCTTTCATCAGCATCTTTCAGGAGACTTTTCTCTGATTGCAACAATAGCATTGATTTTATGTGTTGTCTGTTTTTCTCAGTATGATAAATAAGGCCTTAGCATGATAGATAATATTTACTTGTTTTTAGACTGTTTCTATATTTTTATTTCACATACACTCTACCATTTCATTCTTTGGAAGGAAAAATAGCAATCTTTCCTAAGGACATTTCTGCTTGCCCTCCTTTTTCTTTCCTTTGTAGTCATACTGCAGGCTGTTCAAGTATAGAAGGTTTTGTGCAATGATGAAGATGAATTATTCCAGCTAGCAGAGAGTAATTTGAAGAAAGTTATTTTACCTGTTGCCAGAACTGGAAAGAGACAAAGAATACTGCTTAGCTTTAACTTGTCAGCAAGAGCTCAGGAGAAAGGGGTGTCCTAAGAAGTTGAAGAGGTGTTTATAAAACACCTGTCAACACTAAGGTGAGACTAAGATTTGTACCAGTATAAAGCAGAGCTCAATTATGATCTCCAGTTTTACCAGAATAAATAGAGAAGGCAGATGATAGCTAGGGTGGTGGCTTTCCTAGTCTACCAGAGAGATGCTCAGGTAAACTTTGAAAAGACTCTAACCTTTGAATGCTCTCAAAGTTGTGTAAGTATCCTGTGTGTAAGTTTCCTAGGAGGGGCTAAAGTGAAGCAAGAGAAAATATTTTTTTTTTACAGTTGCTGAAACTTAGGTAAGAAAACCGGGGCTTTAGCTCTAGGTGGTAACCTTGAGTCTAATGCAAGATTGTCACTACAGATATTTAAAAGGTAAGAAACTCCCCAAGCTTTCTTAAATGTCCGCAGGCTACAGTTTGCTACAAACGTCCAGAGAAATCTCCTGGAAGGACAGAACAGTTCTTAACTGAATAAAAATTACCCATCAGAATGTCAACAAAACATGTAGGAGATGATATTTAAAATGTCTTCTCAAGCTTGAACTCTTAAGTAGCTCCAAATCAGAAGCAACCTAGAGAGAGGTAATTGATATCTCCTTACATTTTTAATTTACATTTTTACTGCAGAAAAGGAGAAGTATTGCATATCTCCAAGTCAGTGGAAATCTGTGAATTATATTTTCTTTTCATAAGTTGTATGTTGGAAGAATGAGGTCAATCTTGGTCAGACTCTACATCTGATCCCTTGGAACCAGGAATTTTTCCCCATTAGATAAAGAGTGACTAACTCTTCCCCTGGCAGTGGGAATATTAAAACAGTTCTTTTAGATTTGGTTGATTTTAGTCTTGTGATAGTGTTTTCAAGAAAGAAGTACTAAGGTATTCTGGCCTCAAATGGTCTTTCTCCTTGACTCCATTCCAACCTGGGTTCTTTCTTCTTAGGAAGCTTGTCAAGAGCTATGGAAACCAAGGCATATGCAGTCAAATTTTGGTACTGACTTTAGATTAATGGGGCTTCCCTGGTAGCTCAGACCATAAAGAATCTGCCTGCAATGCAGGAGACCCAGGTTTGATCCCTGAGTCAGGAGGATCCCCTGGAGAAGGGAATGGCAACCCACTCCAATATTCTTGCCTGGAGCATCTCATGGACAGAGGTGTTTGGAGGGCTACATTCCATGGGGTTGCAAAGAGTTAGGCACAACTGAGTGACTAACGGTTTCACTTAGGTTAACTAGAGCTCTTTGAGATTGAGTGGGAGAGCCTGTGTGAGCAGACTCTAGAAAGTTAGAATACAAACTTTGTTTACTAACCCCATGCCTCTTTTCCTGAGAAATATCTACCATCTACATGGAAAAACTATAAATCATTTTTTCTTTCTTTCCTTTAATCCCACATTCATTTTAGAAGTTAGCTTTTCTCTAAATGTCACAGCTCAGGTGATCTATGACACACTTATTTCAAGGTTCATCTCTCTGTAATTCATTAGACAATGGAAATTTCAATCTTTCAGAATCCTCCATCTCTTCAGGGTAAGTAGAGGAAGAAAAGACATTTTTTAAACTAGTAAATGAGGGGATTTGTGGTGAATGAAACATTTTTAAAGGCTTTTTCTGGTCACTTAGGTCAATTTTTAAGGCCATTTATCCTTTGATTTATGTTTGGGAATAAATATTGGGAAATGATAATATAATATTAACATAATAAAATTATGTTAAGAGGACAAAGGAATCAAACTCCGTTGGCTTTGGATTCCAAATGGAGTATCAAGTAGAGACAACAGAACATTTCTAATTGTGCCTTCGTGTAGCCTGTTGACAAAGGGAAAGAGCTTTGTGCTGTGATTCTATGACTTCTCAAACTGATTTTGGTGCTTACTTCCAAAACCAGGTGAAATATCAAAATATTTTCAAGGAGACTGGTGGCATTACAAAGTAATTTGGAGCAGGGACTGGTGACAGTTTTCCCTTGCCAGCATCTACTACCCTCCCATGGAGCTGGTACCTTTTAAGGCTATTCACTGTACTTGATTTCTCCTAATGTCATGAGAAACCTGTATGCAGGTCAGGAAGCAACAGTTAGAACTGGACATAGAACAACAGACTGGTTCCAAATAGGAAAAGGAGTATATTGTCACCCTGCTTATTTAACTTATATGCAGAGTACATTATGAGAAACACTGGGCTGGAAGAAGCGCAAGCTAGAATCAAGATTTTTGGGAGAAATATCAATAACCTCAGATATGCAGATGATACCACCCTTATGGCAGAAAGTGAAAAAGAACTAAAGAGCCTCTTGATGAAAGTGAAAAATGGGAGTGAAAATGTTGGCTTAAAGCTCAACATTCAGAAAACTAAGATCATGGCATCTGGTCCCATCACTTCATGGGAAATGGATGGGAAAACAGTGGAAATAGTGGCTGACTTTAATTTTGGGGTTCTAAAATCACTGCAGATGGTGATTGTAGCCATGAAATTTAAAGACGCTTACTCCTTAGAAGGAAAATTATGGCCAACCTAGACAGCATACTGAAAAGCAGAGACATTACTTTGCCCACAAAGGTCCATCTAGTCAAGGCTATGGTTTTCCCAGTAGTCATGTATGGATGTGAGGGTTGGACTATAAAGAAAGCTGAGTGCCAAAGAATTGATACTTTTGAACTGTGGTGTTGGAGAAGCCTCTTGAGAGTCCCTTGGACTGCAAGGAGATCCAACCAATCCATCCTAAAGGAGATCAGTCCTGGATGTTCATTGGAAGGACTGATGTTAGAGCTGAAACTCCAATACTTTGGTCACCTGATGTGAAGATTGACTCATTTGAAAAGACCCTGATACTGGGAAAGATTGAAGGCAGGGGGAGAAGGGGCCGACAGCAGATGAGATGGTTGGGTGGCATCACCGACTCAATGGACATGAGTTTGGGTAAACTCCAGGAGGTGGTGATGGACAGGGAGGCCTGGCGTGCTGCAGTTCATGGGGTCAGAAAGAGTTTGACACAACTGAGTGACTGAACTGAAATGAATGTCATCCCAATCATGTTGGTTTGAAATAGCCTGGTGATCCTCTGTCTTCTCTAACTCCAGGATGAGAACAGGTTTAACACTTTTTCTCAGGGACTGGTGTATCCAAGGGCTTTAATTAATATGTGCTCAATTAACAAAAGGGAAACAAAGAAACTGGACTGATAGAAGAAGCATAAGAGATGTATAGATTTTGAAAACAACACTTAGGTCACTTCCAGAAGTAGAAAAGGAGAGCTCCCCACCCCCTGCCCCCACCCAAAGCTCTTTATTTTATATTGGAGTATAACCAATTAACAATGTTGTGGTAGTTTCAGGTGGACAGCAAAGGGACTCAGCCATACAAATACATGTATCTATTCTCCCCTAAACTCCCTTCCCACCCAGGCTGCCACATAACATTGAGCAGAAGTCCCTGTGTTATACAGTTGGTTCTTATTGGTTATCCATTTTATTTTGTTTTTTTAATTTTTTTTCAGATATTTAATTTAATTTAATTTTTTAGTTTATTTTCTTTACATTATCGTGTTGGTTTTGCCATACATTGACATGAATCTGCCATGGGTATACATGTGTTCCCCTTCCAGAACCCCCTTCCCACCTCCCTCCAGATTCCCACTCTCTGGGTCATCCTGGGGCACCAGCCCTGAGCACCCTGTATCAAGCATCAAACCTGAGCTGGTGATTAATTTCACATATGATAATTTACATGTTTCAATGCCGTTCTTCCATATCATCCCACCCTTGCCCTCTCCCATAGAGTCCAAAAGACTGTTCTATACATCTGCATCTCTTTTGCTGTCTCGCATACAGGGTTATCATTACCATCTTTCTAAATTCAATATATATGCATTAGTATACTGTATTGTTGTTTTTCCTTCTGGCTTACTTCACTCTGGATAATAGGCTCCAGTTTCATCCATCTCAGTAGAACTGATTCAAATGTATTCTTTTTAATGGCTGAGTAATATTCCATTGTGTATATGTACTACAGCTTTCTTATCCATTCGTCTGTTGATGGACATCTAGGTTGTTTCCATGTCCTGGCTATTGTAAACAATGCAGCAATGAACACTGGGGTACACGTGTCTCTTTCAATTGTGGTTTCCTCAGTGTGTATGCCCAGCAGTGAGATTGCTGGGTCATATGGCAGTTCTGTTTCCAGTTTTTTAAGGAATCTCCACACTGTTTTCCATAGTGGCTGTACTAGTTTGCATTCCCACCAACAGTGTAAGAGGGTTCCCTTTTCTCCACATCCTCTCCAGCATTTATTGCTTGTAGACTTTAGGATGGCAGCCATTCTGACTGGTACCTCATTGTGGTTTTGATTTGCATTTCTCTGATAATGAGTGATGTTAAGCATCTTTTCATGTGTTTGTAAGCCATTTTTATGTCTTCTTTGGAGAAATGTCTGTTTAGTTCTTTGGCCCACTTTTTGTTTGGGTCATTTATTTTCCTGGAATTGAGCTGCAGGAGTTGCTTGTATAATTTTGAGATTAATTGTTTGTCTGTTGCTTCGTTTGATATTTTCTCCCATTCTGAAGGCTGCCTTTTTACCTTGTTTTTGGTTTCCTTTGTTGTGCAGAGCTTTTAATTTTAATTAGGTCCCATTTGTTTATTTTTGCTTTTATTTCCAATACTCTGGGTCGTGGGTCATAGAGGATCCTGCTTTGGTTTATGTTGGAGAGTGTTTTGCCTATGTTTTCCTCTAGGAGTTTTATGGTTTCTGGTCTTATGTTTAGATCTTTGATCTGTTTTGAGTTTATTTTTGTGTATGGTGTTAGAAAGTGTTCTAGTTTCATTCTTTTATAAGTGGTTATCCATTTTAAATAGTATGTACATGTCGATGTACATGTTGATCCCAAATCTCTTATCTCCTCCCAATTCTTCCCCCTTGGCAACCATAAATTCATTCTCTATGTTGATTAGTCTGTTTCTGTTTTGTAATTAAGTTCATTTGTATCATTTCCTTTTATATTCCACGTATAAGTGATATTATATTATAGTTCTTCTTCTCTGTCTGACTTACTTCTCTCAGCGTGACCATGTTGCCACAAATAGCATCATTTCATTCTTTTTAAGGGCCAATATTCCCTTATATTTACACACACACACACACACACACACACACACACACACACACATATATATATATATATACTACATTTTTTTTATCCATTCCTCTGTTCATGGACATTTAGGTTGCTTCCATGTTTAACCAATCCTTTGGACAGGGGTTTCCCTCATTCTGCATAACACCTCCTACAAGATTGATCGGTGATCTATTTGGGAGGTAATGTGGACATGGCTATTTGGAGGTCAATAGGAGGAAGTCTGTCAGCCGAGGGCAAGTCTTCTAAACGTGACTTGCACACTTTAGACTTTGATGAGTCTTTCTTTGATCAAACAAAGAGAAATAGGTTTTTAAAAGTATCTCTTGTACCTAGAGTAAGCAATGTTTTAAAATATTCTCCGGTGGCCTAATGAAAACAGTATGCTTTATTCTTTCAATAGCAAACAGAACATATATATTTTTAATGAACCCACTGTAGATAGATGAAAGTAGAAGAAATGGATTCTGATCTTAGGGTAAATAATGCAGTTGGGTTGAGGCTATCCTATACATAAGGATATGATGACTCATTTGCTGATTTTTCAGGGGTATTTATGCTAAATTACATTTCTTAATTATTATATCCAATTTCATTAGCATCAGCTTGAAGAAGGTTAATATAAATAAAATTTTGATATCTCAAAGTAATTTATCATTGTAGGCCAGACTGAGGCCTGGAGTTTTGATCAACACTAACTGGGAATAAGAAATTGAGGTATTGTCCTAAACTCTTTGCTGACTACAAAAAATGTTAGATTGCTTGGGATTTCCAGATGACCAGATCTTTTGAAGAGTAGTGGTAAATGGCTAGATTTTGATATCCAAAGTATATTTATTTGTCCCATGGTTCAGGTCTGACCCTTTGCGAAGGACTCAGGAGGATGTGTAAACCAGGAAAGAAGGGCCAATAGGAAATCCATAAAAAATGCAGAGAGACTTCTCTCCTGTGCCTCGAATTTCTCTCCTTGCCACCCTTCTCCACATTCCATAAGATACTAAACCATGAGAATCCAAGGTTTGTTGTCAGTTTCCATTCTCCTCTGCCATATCCTTGAACAGGCAGCAGCCCAGTTTTCCAGCCTTTTTATGCTTCCTTGTCCCAGGGTGCTGCATTCCAGCCAAGCTTTCAAAACCCTTGCCTCTGTTTGCATCTTCCAGACAGCTGCCCTTCTTGCTGATTTCTTTGACCTCTCAACTGTACAAAAGTCATCTGTCTGCTGCACTCTCCAAGTCGATCTGTGCAGTGAGCAAAGATGCAGACTCTCTGTTAACATCTCAAAACTGTGTTCAGGAATGCTGGGACAGTAGGCTGTCTGCAGAGTCAGACACTGAAGCAAATAATTCCCTGGAATATTTTCTGAGATTCGATTGTTAAACTCCAGTTTCTCATTAATGGCTCTGAATGTTAATGATTAGAATTTTAAAATTCTTTTCTCTGTGTGGCTGTGTATATGTATAGGGGCAGGGTGGAAATGGGAGTGATTACTGTGATTTCAAGGTATTTCAGCTCTGAGGTCCAAATCTCGAAATAAAATATATTGCAAGGAAAAAAATGAAAGACAACCATGAGTTGTGGATTTCTAGGATAATGCAGTTTTCATTTATGATTCTCTTAATAAACATTTGCTGAGTCCTTTTCTACATCAGCTACTGTGCTAGGCATGAAACAGTAAGATACATTAACCCACCCTGAGGAGGCAACTGCTTCAAGATAGACATGCTTCTCAGTATGATGCAGTGGATTCTGTAGTGGAATTACTTGTGGAGCACTATTGAAGAATAAGTATTACATCATAAGCTTACTGAGGGCAGGATCTGGATCACTTTCACCCTTGTGAGCTCAGCCCTAAGCTCAGTGCATTGCACATAGTAAGTACTTGATAAATCTTTAATGAGTAATTAAATGAATATTTATTGTCTCCTTTATCCATAACAGTTATTTCCCTCCTGTTGTTTGGTCAACTGTCTCTCATTTTGATGTGTGGCTTTTTGTCTATGAGACTTTTATAAATGTTTTATATTTCCTCTATATTTCCGTTTTTTGTTTGGCAGCTAGTTTTAAATCAATGGTATTTATTGATGAATGAATTTTGGCCATTCAGTATCTGTATTTAGAGTAAGCAGGTTGAGAATTTACTGGGATAAGGAGAGCAATTTTCAGATGTCAGTGTGCTGCAGATGACCTCCATATGTGGTTCTCACATTTGGTTGGGATGTTGCAGGAAAAGAAGGCTGAAGAAATACTTTACATCACTTGTTAAAAAGACACAAAACCCAAAAATGCCCAGTGATATTCATGCCAATATTGGATTGGGTATTTTGGATCAGATAACAAAGAGTAACATTCTCCTTCACCAGTTTTTGAAATTATAAAGTATGTTATACATATGAATCTATCTACCTTTCTATCTTAAAGAATAACAAATGAATATTCACTCAACTTAGAAATAGCAAATGCTTGCTACATATCTGATTCCCCTTCCCTCCAGGCTTCTGTTTATCCCCTGCATTTTACTCAAGGATAATCACTATTCTGAAGGTAGGGCATGGATACTTAAGTTATGGTATATTTATGAATTTAAATCATACAGTAGTGAAAAAGCATGAACTACTGATTCATACATCAGCATGACTGATCCTCAAAGCCCTGTTGAGTGAAGAGCAAATCATAGAAAAATGTATTCAATATGACACCATTTACATTAGCTCAGATTTCAAAATTATATAAAATATAACAATATGTCATTTGCTGGTACATGAACATGTAGTAAGATCGTAATAAACTGCCATCATTTAAAAAACTATATTTTTCTTAAAATTTTCTTTGATCTCTTAGAAGATACTAGTGGTTATGTTGAAGTGAAGTGAAAGTTGCTCAGGTCATGTCCGATTCTACAACCCCATGGACTCATCCATGGAATTTTCCAGGCCAGAATACTAGAGTGGGTAGCCTTTTCCTTCTCCAGGGGATCTTCCCAACCCAGGGATTGAACCCAGGTCTCCTGCATTGCAGGCGGATTCTTTACCAGCTGAACCACCAGGGAAGCCCAATAGCACTGGAGTGGGTAGCCTATCCTTTCTCCAGGGGATCTTCCTGACCCAGGAATTAAACTGGGGTCTCCTGCATTGCAGGTGGTTTCTTTACCAACTGAGCTAGCAGGGTTATGTTAGGTCACATCTAAATAAACAGAAAGACATCTTCATTCATTATGCTGGATAAATGGATAGCATGTAATTCCTGAGGACAAATTAAATGAAAATTTAGTAGCTTCAGGGATTATTCACCTATTATTTGGGTTTTGCCTCAAATTTAAGCAACATCACAGGATTTCTCTCAAGGGTACCCACTTGGTACAGTCCTTCCTCTAGAGCCATGTAGCACAATGCTTGACAGAGTGTGCATGTATTTTTAATTTACATTAATGGTAAGCATGAACGTTTCACTGTTTTATACCATTTCAGTGTTTCTAGTCGGCAGTATCTTCAGATATTTAGTGCCATTTATATAAAGTGTGAAAGCATTAAGACGGGCCCTCTGTTAGACTCCTGTGCTTGTCCACACCCCACTGTCGCTCTCTGGCCACCTGTGTATGGTGATCTTCCATATTTTCCTCCTGCAATGTATGCTGACATTGAGTCTTCTTCCCCATTTTCATCTCAGATAACTACCCCTGCCTTTTACTCTTGTTGGGGTAATATTTCCACTTCTAGGTTTTATCCTACTCTTCTCAAAATGTGGCCCAAAGACCAGCAGTGTCTGGTAACACCTGGCAGTTACCTGGGCTTTTTGTGTGTTGGACATCGGGCTCCACCCTAGACCCACTGGATCAGAATCTGCATTCTTGAAGAAATCCCCAGGTGATCCATAAACACTTTAGAGTGTGAGAGGCTGCTCTAAACTCCCATTTGGGGCACTTCGGTTTGGGCTCTGTGTTCGCGTCCTGTTCGCTAGAGGACTATCATGAGAAGTCTTTTCATGAAGTAAGGAACTGCATATTGTGCGCTTTTGCTGTTCCTGTTTTTCCTCTTGTGTGTTTATCCTTCATTTGTTATCTGCCTAGAACCTCATATTATTAAAACTCTGATGGAATTGCTTGTTGTACTTGTTAATTAATGTGTTGGTCTCTTCCTTTCTGTCTCTCTGTCTCTCACACATTCACACACACATTTCAAGGCGGGCTTTGGCTAGAGTAAGTGTTCTAACTCAGATCCATGCTGCACAAAGACATCTTCAGAAGTTACAGACTAAAACACTCTATGAAAGGTCTCATGATGTATTTTCTATACACCCTCAAAATGCAGAAAGCTTTTGTTTCTTGCTGGTTTTGCAGCTCTCTCAGAGCTTTGTCCTGTATGGGGGCTGCCTAGGCTTGCATGTTTTATGATACCTAGGAGTTGTTCTATCCTAGTATTCCTTGGATTTAGCTGATTGTTTCTGATTTGTTTTGTCTGACTCATGCTTGATCAAAGTTACATTTTCGTTGTAAACACAGGATTTTACATAATCATTTTCCCTGCCATACTCTTGCTGGCATTATTTTTTAAATCAAATTTTCTACAGGATAGTAAAGTTTAAATTATTATAGTCAAAGTGTTCTGATGGAAAGAAATTCAGAGAACATTATGTATAGAGATCTGATGGATTACGTGATACTTCCATTTGTTAGTTCTCTTTAGGGGGAAGAAAAACCTAATTTTCTGCAATCACTCTGTCAACTCCTGATTTGCATACATATGATGAACATTTTGATATTGAATTGGGTTTCATTTTATATACACCATTTTTATCTGTGAATGAGAAAAATTATACCAACCTCAGTTCCAACTTTAGGAGATATCAATTAAAATAGATTACTTCAGATAACCTCCCATATCTGAGTGCCACATAATATAGATTTACTATGCTATTCTTTTGTTGATTTTAATCTGTGAAGAACTTGGGACACTGTTTTCTTTGCCTCCATTGTCCCTTGCTGCTAAGATTGTTTTCCTTCTTCTCTGGCAGCTCCTGTTCTGCTTCATCTCTTCTTCTCAGGCTCATCTCTCTTTATATGGGCATTGCTTTAGGCAGTTCCTCAAGTCCACGCCTAGACCTCCTCATTCACTGCATAGTCTCTTTCTAGGCAACATCATCCATTTCCATGGCTTCAAATACACCTATGTGCAGATGATGTATAGATGCCTGTCTTTTATTTCTCCAAACTTTTGTCTGAGCTCCAGACTTATATATCCAGTGCCTACATGATATCTCAACTTGGATGATTTAAGGAGACCTTAAACTCAGTATGTCTAAAACTGAATTCAGGATGGTCCCTCCATATCTGCATGTAGCTAGGGAACCTGGGTACAGATCTCTCTGTGTTCGTGTTCTCCCTCAGCTTATATGGCTTGTGGGATGACACTTCCTTTAATGGTTACTGGATCTCCAAGGCACACGCTAGGGAAATGATTTCCGAGGCTGGAAAAGGGTGAGAAAGAAGAGCAGATGCTGTTTGTCCCTGGCCCACATGTTCTTGCCTGTCCCCAAAGTCACTTGCAGAGGATTCCTGTGTTTGCCTATGATTTCCTTTATCTCTCTGTGCGTTTTCTCTACACCCACAGTGGTACTTCAGGAAGGCTGGAGACTTGATTCCACAGGAGCAATCCTTAATCAAAAAGAAATTGGATTTGGTAGATGAATATCCCTGCTTTCTTTCCTCTTGGAAGAATTGTTTCTCACATTCTCCCAAAGGTCCCCAGCAGGCTTGGATCCATGGCCCACGGCAATAACCCACCCATTAATGCACCCTTTATTAGTTTTCTACTATTTCCTCTCTCACTCCTTCCCTAAGTTCCTTGGTATCATCTTTAAAATAAGTGATTTTCCACAAAATTATTTTATTAGGATATACTTTTGAGAAAACTCAGCCTAAAGTATTCGGTATCTTTGGAACCAAGAGCCTGCTGGCATGATCTCTTGCTTCCCTTTCTTCCAGTTAACATGTGATGACTGGAGTCTGTCTGGGCGAGGTCATTAAGCATGCCATTACACAGCATTTGGGCGAAAGGTTATGAAAACAGCACACAGAAGTGAGTTTGTGTGTTTTTAGATGATGAATATACATGTAAGTTTGTTAATATTAGGTATAATCATTAGGAAAAGAACCTAAAAAAGGAAAATGACAGAGTGACAGCTCCTGGCCGTCACTGTTACATGGGTCTCTTCCAGCACAGTGTTGTCCAATAGGAATGTCTACTGTAATAGAAATGTTCTGTATCTGTCTGCACTGGCCAGTGTGGGAGCCAGTGGCTAATTAGCACTTGAAATGAGACTAATATAACTGAGCAACTGAATTTTAAATTTTATTTGATTTTAATTAATTTAAACATGACTGGTGTCTACCATTTTGGACAATGAAGTTCTAAAATTCTAGTGCTTCCCATTTAAGTGAGTGGTGCTACCTGAGTCAGCAAACTAAGAGTTCACCCTAACATTTCCCTCTTTCTCACATCCAATATACAATTTATCCCAAGGTCTTATTAACATCCACTAATTATATCTAATACCTTGGTCCCTTGGTATCCTTCCTTCCACCGCTGAAACATAAGCTATCATTTTCTCTCATTTTGGCTACTGGAATAGTCTTCTAATTTTTCTCCCTATACTCTCTCTTGACTTTCTTTAATCTACTTACTACTCTGTAGAACTTCTCAAAATGAAAATTATCATCACCAAGTTGAAACATTTTAATGGCTTTACATTGATTTTAGATTAAATTCCTGTACCCTTAACATGGCTTACAGAAGCTTTATATGGCTCTTTCTACTTTTTCTCTATTTTGGGATACATTCCTATGAAGCAAATTACTAGGCCATGAAAACATTTTTATTTAATTTATTCATTAATCTACTAGTGTGTCACTTTTGTTATGGGAGAAAAACTCAATTTTATATGTATAAGATACATATGTATATGTATCTTCAGGAACCTATCTTAAGAGTATTAATGTTCTAAGGAAAATTATCTACTATTGAGTTAGGAATTTGTTTTTTACATGCTAACAGGAGAAAGCTCTGATGACCTAGTGTGCTGGTGATGCTGGAAAGGTTTGTGGTGGTGACAGATAGAAGATATTTATGAAAACAGAAGAAAAGTGAAACTTTAAGGGAATAGTAGATTTGGAAAGGAATGAGAACACCATGAACTAAAAATGAGATAGGGCAGGCTTGAGAGGTGGAGGAAGTCAACTTTACTAATAATCTTTAAAAGGAAGAGAAATATCAAGTGAGAAAGAGGTGGGTCTAGAATGAGTGAAGGTTAGGAAATGCCTGTTGTATCCTTAGCCTGGGTGAGTGGAGTTATGATTTAAGGAGAATAGAGAGAAAAGACTTGTCAAAGGATTTAATCTGGAGAATAGTAGCTATAAAAGAATTTCAGCTTGAATTTAAGGATGTTGAACTGAGGCCATATTGAAAAAAGTATTAGATACAGCTATATTTATGTATCTCTATTTCACTGGAAGGATAAAGGAGAAATTAAGGGAAAAATGCATCTGATGTAAAAGAAAAGTTACTACATAGAAAAGACAATAAGGAATTAAAAGAACCTTTTTTACTAGAATAGGAGTAGAATAGGAAATCAAATAATGATAATCTAGAAAAGAGCTGCAGTCCATCCTCCTGAGGCAGTGGGGTTCCAATCCAGCAGTCAACTCCTGATCCCTTCTTCCAAAAAAAAAAAAAAAAATTTCTTCTTTCTGGGACCTTTCAGGGGGATGACTTTTGATTAATAATTTAATCATTAAATAATATACTTAATCATTAAATAATCTGTAATTACTGATTAATTTTTATACTGTTAACAATGTATTTTCCTACCACTTTCAAGGGAAATTATATTTAAAGAGACACATTCTAGAGACATCAGTACCTTAACTCAAAGGAAAGAATCAATAAAGAAAAAATCTCTGAGCCTCCAAGTAACGTATTCATCAGCCTCTTGAGAACCCAAACTGGCTACAATCACATGGCTGACTATCACTTTATTAACAGATGATGTTATTCCAAGAAATTCTTGTTTAGAAAGATGACATTAAAAATAGCTTGATTACCTATTTCAGGAACTTCTGGGAAATCCATTTTTCTGAACAATGGACCACTCAGCTAGCTTCCTTATGCCTTCTCAGCACACTAGCTCTCTCTAGGAGGCTCACCCAGAGAACTGACCACCTTCAAGATTCTCTCCCAAATCTCGCTTCACTCCACCTACTAATGTTGTCATGACCTTTGCCCAGCTGCATTCAAACTCCTGTGCCCTACCTCCCACCAATGAAAAATTCACCTAAAATAGACCTCAGACCTCATAGGTATCTCTTGTCCTTTTCTTCTCCCTTCCAGGATGCTGCAAAGACTCTGTCAAGGTGGTAGTCTTCCTTATTGCAGTAAGTAGCAAACTCGCATTTCCTTCAGCCTCCGGTTGTTGGGGTGGTATTTTCAGGGAATCAGCAGTTGACACATGGCCCCCCAGTGGGTATTATAGTGTTTTCAAAAATGTCACCCAGCAGATTCCATCTGGATATGATATGGATTTTCTTAATAGAAAGATGCAATGTTAAAGATGTTCATGGACCCCAGTAGAAGACCTGGGGTCAGAACACAGACATCTCAGCTGCTCGAAACCAGGAGCTGTCTTAGAAACCAGCAAAGAGCTGCCCTCTCCACTCACCTAGAACCAATGGGCATATATATCATCATGAAACTTTAGAGGCATTAGACCACTATTTTACTTTTATTTCATTCACTAGTATCTCCTGCCAGAAGAGATCTCTATGTACTACATACAGAAATGATAAAACATATTGGATGTTTATGAAGGGTGAAAATGTGTTAATACACCAAATGTTTATGTACTCAATTGTTTATAATTAGTGCTTAGGGTAATGTCTTCACAGAAAGCAGAATAATTAGAAAATTCACTAGGGCCCATTAGGATGTTTAAAGGGATGGGATTAATGATTGCAAAGAGTATTATATTCATACAAGTACCACTTCAGTTGCAAAGCATGAATGGTTTCCTGAGAGCAACAGAAAGTTTTATTTAACTTTTTGGGATAGCCAGTCCTCTGTAATCAGAATGAAGCCTGCCAACTCAGCAACTTTCTCTTTTTATTGGGTTAATACTTCTATTTCCTCTGAGCAATTCTGAAAAATGTACTTACTGTTGATTTGAAAATGCCTCATGCTTATTTATATCAGATTTTGTGATTTAGCTAGAAACCAGAAGGACTGCTGACCATAAAGTGATTTTGAAAATTGATTTATAATTTTGACTTAGGTTGTAAGATGGAACAGGGATATTGTCTTTATTTATTTTGCTGAAGCCTCATCAAATCCACCTCAAAAAACTCTTCCTTAGTTGCAGTTACATTTAATATAAAAATATTTTCTGTTTATTACATATATAAAGTGATACATGTTATATATATAACATTAATAAATGAGAATAAATAGTAGAGGCTAGCATTTATTAAGTTTTTACTAAATGCTACAAGGACACTGTGCTAATAACTACATCACCAGATTTTATCATTGCATTGCCCTGATGAGGTATGTGCTGTTATCATCACCTTTGTACACACTGACTAACTGAGGCCTTAATAATTGACCAGCTTGCCCAAGGTCACACAGCTAGTATGTGGCTATGTAGGAATCATCTTGGTTTGGATTGACCATGAAGCCCCTGCTTGTTACAATGATGCTGTGTTGTGAGTTGCAAGTTCTTTAAGAACAAGGCCAAAATCTCATACTGAAGTTCTCTTAGAGAAAGTATGCTGCTGCTGCTGCTAAGTCACTCAGTTGTGTCTGACTCTGTGTGACCCCATTGATGGCAGTTCACTAGTTTCCTCTGTTCCTGGGACTCTCCAGGCAAGAATACTGGAGTGAGTTGCCATTTCCTTCTCCAACACATGCATGCATGCTAAGTCACTTCAGTTGTGTCTGACTCTATGTGACCCTATGGACAGCAGCCCACCAGGCTCCTCTGTCCACAGGATTCTTTAGGCAAGAATACTGGAGTGGGTTGCCATTTCCTTCTCCTGGAGTAAGTGTATTTGTGCACATATTTCATGAAATGTAGTAATATTGATTCAGAAAGCTATTAAGAGATGTGAACAGATGGATACCAAATACATGCTGGAAAGGATAACAGATAATTTAGTGAAAATGTTTTTTATTTCCTCTCAAAAAATATAAGCTGACTAGATAGATCATCACTTATAAAAACCAACCAAAGGAGCCAAGTTCCTTTCATTCATTTCATGAACTTTATTTACTCTATGTTCACTGTAGAATGGACATTGTGCCAAATGCCCTGGAAGCAGAATTGAGGAAAACACAATGCTTAGGTTCAAGTCCAGTGAGAAAGACAAGGAATTCGATAATTAAAACATAGTGTGGTATAGAACAAAATCAGAACTCCAGAAATAGAATATATAAGTGTGGCCAAGAAATGCAAAAGCACTTCAATGCGGAAGGGGCAGTCTTTTCAACAGATGGTGTTAAAACAATTGCGTATCCATTGGTACAAAGATGAACCTACCTGTTAAAAAGGCTAAAATAAAAATTATGTTGATAATATCAACTTTTATCAAGTATCCAGAACAGGTGGATCTCTCATCTATTGGTGGTAAGAATGAAAAGTGAAACAATACGTTTACTTACCATATGATCCAGCAATTACCCTCCTTGATATTCATCCTAGAGCAAATAATACTTGTTATCAAAAAAAACCTATTCATAAATGTTGATAGAAACATTATTTATAATATCCCCAAACTGTAAACAACCCAAACATTTTCCCATGGATGAATGGATAGGGAAACTATGGTATATCTATACAATGGAACATTGTTTGTTTTTTGTTCATTCGCTGAGTTGTGTCTGAGTCTTTGTGACCTTGTGGACTGCAGCACACCAGGCCTCCCTGTCCCTCACTGAGTTTGCCCAAGTTCATGTCCCTCGCATCAGTGATGCCATCCAACCATCTCATCCTCTTTCACCCTCTCCTTCTTTTGCCTTCAATCTTTCTCAGCCTCAGGTGGGCAAAGTATTGGAGCTTCAGCTTCAGCATCAGTCCTTCCAATGAGTATTCAGAGTTGATTTCCTTTAATATTGACTGGTTTGATCTCCTTGCTGTCCAAAGGATTCTCAAGAGTCTTCTTCAGTACCACAGTTCAAAAGCATCAGTTCTTCAGCACTCTGCTCCAGCTCTCACAACCATACGTGACTACTTAAAAGATCATAGCCTTGACTATATGGACCTTTGTTGGTGAAGTGATGGATGTCTCTACTTATTAACATACTGTCTAATTTTGTCATAGCTTTCATTCCAAGAAGAAATCATCTTCAAATTTCATGGCTGCAGTCTTCATCCGCAGTGATTTGAGAGCCCAAGGAGAGGGAATGCTTCCACCTTTTCCCCTTCTATTTTCCATGAAGTGATGGGACTGGATGCCATGATCTTAGTTTTTTTTTAATATTTGGTTTCAAGCTGGCTTTTTCACTCTCCTCCTTCACCCTCCTTGAGAGGTTCTTTAGTTCCTCTTCACTTTCTGCCATTAGAGTGGTATCATCTGCATATCTGAAGTTGTTGATATTTCTCCTGGCAATCTTGATTCCAGCTTGTAACTCATCCAGCCTGGCATTTCTTGTGATGTGCTCTGCATAGAAGTCAAATACACAGAGTGATAGTAAACAGCCTTGTCTTACTCCTTTCTTGATCCTGAACCAGTCAGTTGTTCCATGAAAGGTTCTGACTGTTGTTTCTTGTTCTACATACAGGTTTCTCAAGAGACAGGTAAGGTGGTCTGCTATTCTCATCTCTTTAAGAATTTTCTGCAGTTATGATCCACACAGTCAAAGGCTTTAGTGTAGTCAGTGAAGCAGTAGATGTTTTTTTTCTGGAATTCCCTTGCTTTTTCTATGACCCAGTGAATGTTGGCAATTTGATCTCTGGTTCCTCTGCCTTTTCTAAACCCAGCTTGGATATCTGGAAGCTCTTGGTTCGCATAAGCATGTTTCACTGAGCCTGGCATGCAGAATTTCGAGCATACCCTTACTGGCATGGAAGATGTGTGCAATTGTCCAGTGGCTTGAACATTCTTTAGTACTGCCCTTTTTGGGAATTGGGATGGGGATTGACCTTTTCCAGCCCTGCGGCTACTGCTGGGTTTTCCACATTTTCTGACATATTGAGTGCAGCACTTCAATAGCATCATTTTTAAGGATTTTAAATAGCTCTGCTAGAATTTCATCACATCCACTAGCTTTATTAACAGCAGTACTTCCTAAGGCCTCCTTGACTTCACACTCCAGAATCTCTGGCTCTGCCTGAGTGACCATACCATTGTGGTTATCTGGGTCATTAAGATGCTTTTTGTACATTCTTCTGTATATTCTTTCCATTTCTTCTTGTTCTCCTCTGCTTCTTTAGGTCTTTACTGTTACTGTACTTTATTGTACCCATCTTTGGATGAAATGTTCCTTTGACATTTCCAATTTTCTTGAAGAGATCTCTAGTCTTTCCCCTTCTGTTGTTTTCCTCTATTTCTTTGCATTGTTCGTTGAAGAAGGCCTTCTTGTCTTTGCTTGCTATTTTGTGGAACTCTGTGTTTAGTTGAATATACCTTTCCCTTTCTCCCTTACTTTTTTTTTACATACTTGATTCCATTTATATGAAAGTGATCCATGGCCTGTTAGGAATCTGGCCACACAGCAGGATGTAAGCAGTGGGCAATCAAGCAAAACTTCATCTGTATTTACAACTGATTCCCATTGCTCACATTTCTGTCTGAGCTCTGTCTCCTGGCATTAGATTCTTAAGGGAGTGTGAACCCTACTGTGCTTAAATCCTCCAAAAACTGTCTCCCCACCCCTGTCCACTGAAAAATTGTTTTCCATGAAACCAGTCCCTGGTGCCCACTGCTTTAACACATCAAGCACTCCCCCTTCTAAGTCATCACTGGCTCTTCCCTCAGTCTAGGATTCTCTTCCCCTGTGTCTGCATTGTGTGTCCCTCCGCTCATTCAAGTGTTTAAGCTCTCAGCTTCTCAATGAGACCATCCCCAGAATACTATTAAAACTGTAGTAACTTCCAGTCAGTCTTTCCTATCTATTTTACCTGCTTTTCCCCCCCTTAGTGCTTATTACCTTCTACTTTTCCCCAGAATATATTTTTACTATTTATTCTTTGCTTTTTATCCTCTATGAGGGCAGAAATGCATGTCTGCTATTTTATTCTTCATTGTTTTATCCCTAACATTTAGAACCCTTTTGTTCCTATTGCTGCTGTAACAAATTACTACAAATGAGCTACACACATTTGTTAACTTACTGGCTCTGAAGGTCAGAAATCAAAAACTGACCTTATGGAGCTAAAATCAAGGTGTTGGCAGGGTTGCATCTTTCTGGAGTCTCTAGAGGAGAGAACCCATTTCCTTCCCTTTTTCAGCTTCTAGATGCCACCTGCATTGTGTGGCAATGTTCCCTTCCTCCACTTACAAAGTGCCTCTCTCCATTTTCTGCTCTCATTGTTACATGTCCTATCTCTCTGATGGTGACCTTCTTTTAGAAGCTTTGTGATCCTTTCATAAGAACCCTAGTAATTACATTGGGCCATCCCAGAACATCCAGGCTGATCTCTGTATCTCAAGAACTTTTATGCAAGCACATCTGAAAATTCGCTTTTGCTGTGTAAGGTTCTGAAGATTAGGGCATAGACATCTTTAGGGGACTGTTCTGCCACAGGGCCTAGTATGTGTTAGGATCTACTCTATATCCAGTATAGGCCAGTCAGTGATAGATATCCCCCAAATAAATGGGCTGATTCTAGCTAGTAATAAATGTGACACTGTAAATAAGATGGTGTGATCTAACAATCTAATAGTAAGCAACTGCAGGGCTGAGGATGGAGAGCCCTGGGAAAGAAACTGAGAGATTAATAATGGGAAGAAAGACTCAACCACAATCCCAAGGGAGGAACCTCTCAGCTAGAGAAAAAAGCAAACATGAAGACCCGAGACTGTAAGGAGCTTGGCTTGTGCCAGAGGGACAGAGACCAGTCAGATTTGAGATTGTTCTGGGGACTCAGGTGGTAAGGAATCTGCCTGCAATGCAGGAGACTGGGGTTTGATCCATGGGTCAGGAAGATCCCTTGGAGGAGGAAATGGCAACTGACTCCAGTATTCTTGGAAAATTCTGGAAAATTCCATGGACAGAGGAGCCTTGTGGGCTACAGTGCATAGGGCTGCAGGATGCCGGACATGACTAAATGCACACACAGCTCACAGCTCGTGTAGACAGGAGTCAAATCATTTGGGCTCTTCTAGGCCAGTGAGGAGCTCTGATTATATTTGGAGGCTGATAGTAAGCTGTGATGGTAGAAAATGGATTATGGAGGGCAAGAGTGGATGTGGGGAGATCTGTTCAGAGTTTTTGCTTTAATAGTATAGGTAAAAGATCAGAGTTTCTTTGACTAGGGTGGAAGCCATGGACATAGAAAAGAAGCCTGGCTACTTTTAGGATGCATTTCATAGGTAATGCAAATAGGATTATTTGACTATGGGAACAACAAAGTTTTGGGCCTGAGCAATGGAGTATATGGCAGTGCTAATTACTATGGAAGACTTGGAGAAGAGCAGCTTAGTGGGAATGTCAACAGTTCTGTTTTAGGTCTGTGAAATTTGAGATGCTTATAAGTCATCCAAGGGGCCATGTGAGGAAGACTTCAGTTGTGTGCACCCGAAGTTCAGAGGAGCAACCAGTGATGTCACTCCATACTTAAGGAGTGTTGTGTAGCCTAGATATCATTTATAGGCATGGGGCTGGAGGGGACCACTTAGAGACACAACAGGTATTCCAGATAGTGGTAACCATAATGGCGCTGACCTTGTGCCAAGCCCTGCACTTTGATTTTTATATATATTAACATATTAAAAATCTTTAATCCTTATAACAATTCATTGAGATAGCTTTTATCATATTCCATTTGATAGTAGAGAACACTAAGGTAGTTAAGAAACTTTTCTCAAGGTCACACAGCTAATAACTGCACAAACTGAGAATCAAACTCAGGAAGTCTGGTTCCAGGGTCATGCTCTTAAACCTTGAATTTGTCGAGTATTGTTCCTCTCATAAGATTATAGACCAAATCACCATACTGCATACTTGCTCAGAGTTCTGTTATATTATCTTAAGCTACTGCTTGGATGCAGATTGGAAATGCAGTTGATAAGCAAAATTCAGTGGTGAGAGAGTTTACTTGCACAAAATATTGTCTTTCCTCTTAATGTGCACTGACATTTTTTTTTTCATGCTGTAGAGCTAAAGCTTTTTATGCCATGTTACGGTAGAATTTGAGAAAATATATTCCATATTTTACATAAATAGGCTTCTCAACAACCCCTAGGGAATTCTGTGGTTCCATGAATCACTGCTTGAAAATCCGTTCACCATCATGAGCATAACAGCACCTCTTTGAAAGGATAAAGTATTTGGAATTGCTTCCCAGAATGAATCACATTTTCATAATTGCACAAGATTACTCACAAATTCAAGGGAGTTAGATTTGAAAAATGAAATAAAAATCAAATAAACCCAACTTATAAACTTTGCTTACAGCCTGTTCTCAGATAACACCCACAGAATGTTTCTTGTGTCGGGACTCAACCTGAAGATGCTCTGAAGAGAGATTTCCACTTCTGTGACTTTGTCAGTAACACAATCAGAGCGGTGATACACAGTGTTCTTAGTCCACTGTGTGGGACACAGAACAGTTTGTCGATTAACCAACTAATGAATGTCTGTGCAAGACAATCTAAGGTCAGAGTCTGATGAATGAGTCAAAGGGCAGTTGTCCCAAAAGAAATTTAAGCCTGAGTCCTCAAAGTGTAAGGATGAATATGTTAATGATGAAAAACTTCCCCTGGTTCAACACGTGCTTTGTGCATAGTAGTTGAACAGTCACTCACCGATGGCTGGTTGAACACCTACCATGGGCCCAACACTGGGGTTGCAATAATAAGTTAGAGAGGCAAATGAGCACTATTCTCAGGAAACTCATGGACAAATAGGAAAAATAGATAGTCAAATAATACAATTAGAGTGTAATGGAGAAGGCAGAGTTCTGTGGGTATGAGGGTAGGTGAAGGCATTTTTCTGGTTGGTTCTCACTGCTTTGATGATCTGGCTATGATATGATATTTAAATAGAATCATGGCAAAATACTTGAAAATTATTTTCAGCATTAATGTCGGTCAGAGGATTAAACTATTTTGAATTCAATTCACTGGATTACTAGAATCACAAGCCCATAAGTAAAGAGTAGGTTTCATACACTAAGCTAGAGATAAGATTTTTTAATTACAGTTGATTTACAATGTTGTGTTAGTTTTTGGTGTATAGCAAAGTGATTCAAATATATATGTGTGTTTGTGTGTGTGTGTGTTCGTTTTTACTACCTAGTTTATTTTTATTTTTTTAATTTTCTTTTTTAATTAATTAATTAATTTTAATTGGAGGCTAATTACTTTACAATATTTTAGTGGTTTTTGCCATACATTGACATGAATCTGCCATGGGTGTGCATGTGTTCCCCATCCTGAACCCCCTCCTTCCTCCCTCCCCATCCCATCCCTATCTAGTTGCTTTAGATTGGTAGAAGATTGGGTACTGAATGTTTTCTTCCCTTAAGGTTTTCTATTCCTTTCATCTGGAGAAGGAAATTGCAACCCACTCCAGTATTCTTGCCTGGAAAATCCTATGGACAGAAGAGCCTGGCAGGCACACAATCCATGGTGTCACAAGAGTTGGAAATGACTTAGCAACTAAACCACCCCAATCCTTTCATCTACTGATACCTAATTTTAAGGTATCCTAAATTACCTAAATTATCAAGATGGTAATTTTAAACTACTCACAAACTGCTTTACATCTCTCTCTCTTCTCCAAATCCCACTAAAAATAGATTAGCAGGTATGCTCCTTGAAAGTAGGCTATTTTCTGGGTTTGGAGGAAAACACCTAGCTGTAGGCAATGAGAGATGCATTAATTACTTCACTTATTCTTTCATTAATTCACTTACATTTATTGAGAGCTGGAATGCATTCAACTTGTGCTTAGAGCTGTGGATTCCAGACCGAGTTCCCCCAAAGATGTTCATATCCTAATCTTAAGAATTGGTGAATAGGTTACATGGCAAATGAAATATAAGTTGCTGCTTGTCTGACTTTGAAATGGGAACAGTATCCTGGACTACTCAGGTGGGTTCACAGTAGTCCCAAGGGTGCTTAGTGGAAAAGGGAAGCAGAAGGAGGAGCACCAGTAAGATGGCAACATAAAAAGATCTCAGCCACAGTGTTGTTGGCTTTGAAGACAGACAAAAATGAGGCTACAAGCCAAAGAGTGCAGGCACTGTCCAGAAGCTGAAGAGGACAAGGCAATAGATTCTCCCCTGGCACCTCCATTACAACCCGATCTTGTTGACCCCTTACCTTTAGTCCAGTGAAACCAATTTTGTGCTTCTGACCTCCGAAAGGGTAAGATAATTTTTAGTCATTTAAAGCCACTAAGTTTGTGGCCGTTTTGTGTTACAATAGCAACAGAAAATGAATGGTACAGACTATAAAAGGCAGTTCATGCCCTCAAAGAGCTAATGGGTTGGTAGAGATGCAAAGAGTCCGATGAGATAAGGTTGCCGTTACCAACACTGAGCACTGACCAGGGTGGGCACTGCAAAAGCCTTGTAGAAAGGATTCTCTCTGCACTGGGTAAGACAAAAAGCCACAGCTTCTATTTTTTTTCTCTTCTGCTGCCCAAGCAGTCCTTTGCACCCTAGGATATATCGGATGATGTTTTGTGGGTATTTCCCTGCACAGCTGGGAAATTTGTCAGATGCGCTAGTGGTTGGACCCACAGTGTTGAAGACATGAAGGTAGGGATGCTACTTGGGTTTAAAAAAATCTGAAATATTTGTATGTTAAATACTACCGTATACTGAAACTTATATCTTCAACTCAGATCCTCTCCAAATTCCAGATCTCAGTGTATATCTGGAGTAATTCTGACCTAAGTTGGAACAAGCATCTTGGCATGAACCAGAGTTGCTGTGGGAAGATACATTCTATCCATATACTCACCTCTGCAGATACTAACCTGATCACCTGGGTTAGGCAATGTTTGGGAGGTTATTCCCATGCCTCCAGCCAAGGCCAGATTGAAATCTTTGGAGGCCCTAAAGGTTCAAAAACACTATAAGACACATATCTTTATTTTAATGTAATAGAACGCATTACCATATTGAAAAATAAGTTCTGATATTTTACATGAGGACTGCATTTTGTTGTTGTGACTATTTTATTCCTGAAGCTATAATTTCCTAAAAGCTTCTTTTGGTGCTTCTGCCTAGGTCCGTGCTCTTTCTGCCTCTGGGTAATCCAACAAAGGCCTGCTGGAACAGTTGTTTACTATTTGGGACATATTCTCATTTTTTTCTCCCTTCCTGTTTCTTTTGAAAGGAACCTGATAGTTTTTTTTCCCTCCTATAAATAGATGTAATTCATTATTCTTCATTGCAAGGACTCTCTGCATTGAAATGAAATTAGTGTAATTCTTTCTATAAACATTTGTTTAGCCCCTAATGTTTTAAAACAGAAGAAGTATTAGTGTCTTTAAACAGAAGAATGTATTGAAACAGAAGATCTATGCTAGAAACAAGAAGGACAGCTTCAGAGGTTAATAATAAACTTTTGCCCTTAGAGACCTTATGATCTCTGGGAAGTGCTACCTCATTGTAAACCAAAGGCACGGATCACTGGGTCCTAGGACTTGTCAGATGATGTGCTGTTTTTTGGGGGGCAGGGGCTGGAACTGGGGGTAGGGAAATGTCAGCAGCTTTCTGGGAAACTCCAAATCACATCCCTACCTTCTAAGTTTGAGAAGGAGTCTGGATGTTAATTAGTATCAGCCACTTGCTGAGTATCTATCCTGGCTAGAAACTGTGCTGGCTATAAAAAACTCAGAGAATAAGTAAGTGATGGAAATCATGCAGCATAGTAAGTAGGGGAGCCATGATGAATCCTGACCTCCTGGCCTCGAAGTTCATCTTGTCACCTGTGCTTGGTGGCTCTTTAACTCACTAGATGGCTTGCATTTCTCTCGTGACGGGTTTCCATAAAATCCTGGTGTGTTATAGACTACTCAGGTCAAATAATAATAGGATTCCTTCTCTCCCCTCAAGGACTCTTGCTGCTGCTGCTAAGTCACCTCAGTCGTGTCCGACTCTGTGCGACCCCACAGATGGCAGCCCACCAGGCTCCGTCGTCCCTGGGGTTCTCCAGGCAAGAACACTGGAGTAGGTTGCCATTTCCTTCTGCAATGCATGAAAGTGAAAATTGAAAGTGAAGTCGCTCAGTCGTGTCCGACTCTTCGCGACCCCGTGGACTGCAGCCTACCAGGCTCCTCCGTCCATGGGATTTTCCAGGCAAGAGTACTCTTGGTAAAGATCAGCTCCTAATGAGCTGTTAACAAAAAGTATCAATAGAATGGAGTTCAGTGTTCCAGTGTTATTGGAACACATAGTTCCAATGTTATTCTGAAGCCAGTTAACATCAGCACTGGCTGATTAATGGGGCTTTCATATTACTTTAGTTTTAGTGTTTATTTAATTAACCCCACAGAAAGTGTTAGAGGAGTTCATTTTTTTTTTAATAATTTTTATTATTTTATTTTGGCTGTGCTGGGCCTCCGTTGCTATGCCGGCTTTTCTCTGCTTGTGCAGAGTTGGGGCTGCTTTCTAGCTGCAGTTGCAATGCTTGGACTTCTCATCACCGTGGCTTCTCTCGTTGTGGCTTCTGGGGTTCGGAGCACAGGCTCAGTAGTTGTAGTGCATGGACTTAGTTGCTCTGTTGCATGTGGGATCTTCTCAGATCAAGGATTGAACCTGTGTCTCCTGTAATGGCAGTTGGGTTCTTTACCCCTGAGTTATCAGGAAAGCCCAGGAGTTCATTATTTTTCATCACTATCTCCTTACTACAAGAGGAGAAGGGTATGTATACACTTTATGGTAATTATGTGCTAATAAAAACATCCATATGTGGATGGAAAACAATACATTTGGGGCCATGAGACGAGAGACTTACCCCAGTAGTTTCCTCTTTTAGCCTATACATTATCCATTAAATTAGACTTTTAAAGATGCTATCCTTTAATCATACCAGAAAATTAGTCTTAATTTAATAAAACATCAAACAGAAAAACCGATTAATCTCATTGATATCTTATAGGTCAGAGATGCTATTGAAAATATCTAGCATTTGATAGGGAAGGAGAATGAATCACATAACAGATTTGGAATTAAAAGTCTGAAGTTTACATTATCTATGTAGCAGTATGTGAGTTCTAGATCACTGAGAAAAGTCAGTAACTTACATAAATACCCCAGTCTCTTTAGACCCCTAATTATTATTTCTCTGGTCTAAAGCCAGAGATTTTGTCCAACTGCTAATTTAAGAAAAGTAGCTAAAATTTTAAAAGAATGTCATTTTTCCTTTCCTTTTTTTACAGAACCTAGCAGACATGGCTAGTTGCCTCCGAAACACTCCAAAAGCTATTTCTTGCTTTGTTTCGTGGTAATAAACCTTGATTTTGTTTGGAATAATAATTGCACAGGTTCGTTTCCTGATCTGAGATAAGGTTAGACTAGTCAGAAATTGCATTCTCCTTTGCAGCTTCTACGTTTTCCAGCTTTTCTTACAGTATATGAGGTCATAGGACTCTATCATTGACAATGAAGGAGACATTATATTATATATATATATATTCCTTCTGGAAAGGAATTGTTTTTCTGATAAAATAGTAGTTGTGTCACTACTATCCTGTTCTCCTTCAAATGTGCAAGAGCAGCCGTCTTATGACCATAGAACACAAGTCACAGGAAACAGCAGAGTTAAAGAAGCCCCTTTCATATTAGCATCGTTGAAGGTACCAAAGATTCTCTGTCTTCAGAATTTTACTACCATATTAAGTTTTGAGGTACATGTTTATCTTGATACTTCAACATTTCTGAAAACAAGAATGAGTCATTGGCTTGGGAGATATAGCGGAGCTCTCCTTTCATCCCTGAGAACTAAGGCAGGAGATGGGGGAGATGGTGGATTAGATGGATTTTAGAAATATTCTTTAAAGTAGAAGTATACCTACTTTCAAAGTTATCTTTAAAGCTCAGAGTCAGTGGCATTTCATTTTTTGAAAGACTATTGTAAGAATAAATAACTTTTGCTCTTAATATTAGATAAGTGTTAAATATTGCATTTCATATTTATCCATACAATTATCTCAAAACTGTTAAGTGCTTCTTCTTTTCTCTATTTAATTGCCTGTAGCACTTCTCAGCTGAAAGATCTCTTTCCCTCTGCTTTTAATTGTTATTAGGCATCCGCTTGCTGAGGAGGATGGATTTGCTTTATGGCATGGTGTGGGGGAATCAGTGTGCCTAGCCTTTCTCACTGCAGTGGTGAGAAATCAGATAGCAGTCTGTTTAGCCCTAGACTTATATCAGGAAGTGGCCACTGCAGAAATAATAGCTAAATTTGAAAGCCCACCCCTATACTATACCTTTCTCAGGTAAGAAACTAGAAAAGGTGACCAGTACATAATCCTCAGGAAAATGTTTTCAATTTCCTGCTAGCTGGAGCCCTGCTGCAGTTCTGTTATGAACTACTCCAGTGTGGCAAAAGGATGGAGGAGATGGTTTTTAAACCATCTTTTCTAATTAGTGCTCATTGTAATGCCAGTAGGCCTGCTGGCCTTGAAATTAGAACAGGGCAGGACAGATATCAAAATGCAGGGGAAGCCTTAAAGCAACAAAATACCTTGACTCTTCTACTCCGTTGCAGTGCTACAGCCAGACAGCCTCTCATGGTACATGGCTATTCATCTCCCTGTACTATTATAAGGGTTACTAATACCCAGCTAACTGGCCAACCCACGTGGGAATTTGCCTAACTGACTCCCAGTAATGACTCCTAAAGGTCAAACTAACAAGATTCAGTGTGTTGAGTTCCTTAGACCAGGTAGGAAGCCCCTGATTTCTTGTCACTTTAAAACAGATGTCCTTGAATATTTGGGTGGTTCCCAGAAACTCCCTCCTTTTACTGCAAAGATGAGTCACTGAAGATTCAGTCATCAACCATGATTTGGGGCTATGCTAACAGTGACCATTGAAATTACCATTTTATCTACAAACCGCCTTTTTGTTACTAACTTTAGCCTCTTGATAGAACACATCTTCACTAGATCTGCTAACAACATTTTGCTGTTACAAGTCTTAGAAGTGCTAACTTGAGGGATGGGGCAAGATTTGGTTAGTAGAAAGGAGACACCAGCAAAATGGACTGAATACCCATTCTTGTGTAATAAATGGATAGTAGAGTTTTGTATTCTTATTCTGTCCCTAATCAGTAGAACAGTCCAGTTTAAGATATGCCACAGTTTTTTTTATCATTTATTCATAAACCTTAACAGGATAAGAATATCTTTTTAAAGAACTTAAACATTATATCAGCAGTAGAAACTGACCTGGAGAAATTAATGGGGCTTTCCAGAAGTCATGATGAGTAGTTTCTTAGAGAAGAAGAAAATTTCCAATCATAGAAACGCCGTCTGAATTTCCAGTCTACCATCATTCCTCTCCAAATCTTGAATTTTAATGCTTACTGGTTTTATACTTTTGATGGACTTTCACTTCTACCCTGGAGAGTCCATCCTTTCCCATATAGATAAACACAAGGAAACCTGTACTGAGGAGGAGATGGTGAGGGAGGCCTTGGGGTTAGAAGTGGAGCCTCATACTGGTCCCAGGAGGTCCTCAGACCTCATACAGGTCCCAGGGGTTCCTGTAGGAGCCAGAGTGAGGTAAATGGGAAAACTCATGTTACAGGAGAATTACAGTCTAGTATTTATCCTGATCCTCAAACAATCCTCTGTTGCTTCTGCAAAGGCAAAAAGGGAATTGTCATGGGTCCTGCATAGTGACCCAAACACTGAATAGGGACTTGAAATTCCTGCAAGGTCTGTCACTTACATTGTGGCCTCAGCTTCACCACTTTTACTTTCTCTGTGTCTTCATTTATAAAGTTAATTGATTAAACTATAAGTGCAGTAGTCTTTTTCTACCCTAACATTTGATGATGATAAAAGCTTTGTGATATAATGGAAAAGGCACACATGCAAGTGAACTTCCAGTAATACGTGTGATTTTTGTCAAGTTGAGCTCTCTGAATTTTAGTGTGTTATCAGTAGAATGAAGAGAATAGCATTTGGCAGGCAGGGCTGTTGTGAAAATGAGACATGATGTATAAAAAGTACCCGACGAAGCCCCAGAATGCAGATGGTTTTTAATAGAAGTATTTTTATTCACTACGGTGACCTAGTCCTGAATGGTCTCACATTGTATGCTGTGGTTTTAGGCTGATATCTGTCCCCATTGATACATAGCCTGGAGTAGATACTGCTGCCTGAGAGAGGAAATGAGTCAAGGTCCTGGCTCCATGTGAGAATGGAAGGGCAGCTCTGTTCCAGGACCTTAGAAAAGCCCTAAGAAACATTAGTGCCCCTTTGCACAATTTTGCCTCCAACCATTCTGTGTGGCCCTGAGATCCTCCCCACCCCCACTTAGCTGATTGAAATGTTCTGCTGATGAGGGAAAATGTGGAGAAGCATGACTGGTGGTTTTGTTCAACTTTGGGAAAGGAAAGAGAAACTCAAGAGCCCCTTGATGAGGGTGAAAGAGGAGAGTGAAAAAGTTAACTTAAAACTCAACATTAAAAAAATGAAGATCATGGCATCCAGTCCCATCACTTCATGGCCAACAGATGGGGAAACAGTGGAAACAGTGACAGACTTTATTTTGGGGGCCTCCAAAATCTCTGTGGACAGTGACTGCAGCCATGAATTAAAAGACGTTTGCTCCTTGGAAGAAAAGCTATTGCAAACCTAGAGAGCATATTAAAAAGCAGAGACATTACTTTGCCGACAAAGGTTCATATAGTCAAAGCTGTGGTTTTTCAAGTAGTCATGTATCGATGTGAAAATTGGACCATATAGCAGACTGAGCATCGAAGAATTGATGCTTTTGAAACTGGGGCTGGAGAAGACTCTTGAGAATCCCTTGGACTGCAAGGAGATCCAACCAGTCCATCCTAAAGGAGATCAGTCCTGAATATTCATTGAAAGGACTGGTGCTGAAGCTCCAATACTCTGGCCATCTGATGGAAAGAGCTGACTTATTAGAAAAGACCCAGATGCTGTAGAAGATTGAGGGGCAAGAGAAGAGGATGAAAGAGAATGAGATGGTTGGATGGCATCTCTGACTCAATAGACATGAGTTTGAGGAAGCTCCAGGAGATACTGAAGGACAGGGAGCCTGGCGTGCTGCAGTCCATAGGGTCTCAGGGTCAGATATGGCTGAGTGACTGAATAACAACAGTTACCCTGTCAGTTTAGAGGGATTCAACAGTGACTTCTCAGGATGTTTTTGCTGACACTTTCAGGTTCTTGTGCTGAGATTTCTGCAGGACACTGAGGGACAGGTAGCATTAGAGGTAAAGAACCCCCCTGCCGATGCAGGAGACATAGAATCGTGGATTCAATCCCTGCATTGGGAAGCTCTTCTGGATAAGGACATGGCTACCTGCTCCAGTATTCTTGCCTGGAGAATCCCATGGACAGAGGGGCCTGGTGGACCACAGTCCATAGGGCCACAGAGTCAAACACAACTGACTTAGCACATGTACTGAGGGACAGGGATCAAGCCAAAGATAGCTGAAGATATCCGCTTGAACCATGCCCTAATGTTTCAGCCAAGTTGGAGTCCTTTGGAAAAGCACAGTTACCTCGATCTTGGGAGAGAAGAAAGTTCTTAGACTTTCATCAATAACAAAATTCTCTATGATTTAAGGGAAACTGGATCATTTGACACCTTGGAGATTTTGCTTGAAGGAAGATAATTGCTTGCAACTTTCTATGCTTTGAGCTTAAAAGCTATTTAGCAGCTGTAAAATGGATAATGTATTTACCTCCCTAGAGCAAAGGATTTTTCATCTTTGCATTGAGCCTAGACCAAAATAAGTGTCCTCTAGAGGTCACCAGTGCACCAGATTTGAAGACCAGGGAGGCCTCCAAAATGCTTAGGAAGAGCCCACTCCTATCTGAGGCAAAGAGAAAATAAGGCAAATAAATTATGGTAACAGCTGCTCTCCAGCTAGTCTCTCAAGAAATAGGAAATCTTGTTGGGAATAGAGCATTTTCATTGATTTTTCTTGGTTTATTTTGGCTCTCGTCTGCACTAACTGGAGGAAATTTTTGTACTGGTTAAATGCTTCCTCACCGATAGCTTAATTTTGGAAAATTTTTTCTATGTGGGAGAAAAACTGATGTGGAAATGAACTATTTTGGCCACCATTTATGAGTATGAGTCTCAGTGGTGGGTGCTCTGGCTGAGGAGGAAAGTCTTCGTGGGTCTCCTGGGTGTGTCCTCAGAGGACACAGGCTCACCTGGGTGAGAAGCTTGGGAAGCAGCCCTGTGATGACAGTTATGTAATCCCTGAGCTGCTTGACATGGGAAGACACCTTCTTAAGTACGCACATCTCTGCAGATGAATGAGAAACTGCACACACACAAGGATCATGTTGGTAGTCGAAACACACCTTTCCTTTGGAAGAACCATCAGCCAAGAGCCAAGAAGATGGCACTCTGGAGGTCCTAAGGGGACTTTGCTTAGCTGGTTTGCCTTTTTCATTATTCTTACGCTTTAATCTCCTATGAAGCAAATCGACTCTCCCTCAGAGAGAGCTTGCCTTGAGAACAATACTGTGTCTTGCCAGCTTATGTGAACCAGGGGAGCAAATGACACAATGCTGAGAGCCCAGGGCATGTTGTGACATAACCCACTGCTGGCAGCCTGCATTGCTCAGGCTGTGACCTGGGAGTCACCACCAGCAGATCCCAGCATTGTTCCTGCTGCTCCGGTTGCTCTCTAAGGAGAGGAATTCCTCCATCAAGACTTTCCCAGGGTCCAGATACTTGCCAGCAGCTGACCCATCAGGAAACTGCCTCTCCCCTCTGGCTTCCCACATTCCTTCCTGACCATGCCCCAGCCCAAGGTGTGGCCAAGCCTCAGAGGATCTGCTGGGTTTGATTGACAAGAAAACAAAGCCTTCCTCTAGATAAGAAACATCACAGAGCTATAGGAAATCTATTTGTTCTGGGTGGAGCTCGCTTTCTTTCTCTCCTTTTTTTTTTTTTAAAAGTCTACTTTGCTGACTGTGTAGTTTCTTATCATTTCTTTAGGATGTGTGAAGCAGTCAGTCTTCAAACAATGAGCTCTGTTTGGGTAACTGTTTGGATAACTTTTTCTTTATGGCTAATTCACAAGCAAGGAAAATACTTTGTACTAGAGGGTTATGGTGATCTTTCTCAGGGCCATTAAATATTTTTCCTAAAGAGAACAAAGGTATATTTCCATTACAGTTCACTCTGCACTGTGTTCAGCTGGATGCCTGGTTGCAGGCTGTGAGATGGAAGTTGTGGAAAAGATACCACTGGTCCATCATTCTGGAGAATCCTTTAGCTTAGATGATATCCTGGGGGGGGGGGGTTGCAGAGTATTGAGCCATGTTGTAGCTCAGCCAGGTTGAGAATGGTGTCATTGAGCACCCCATCCCCCCACCCCAAACCCCACCCTGTAAATGTTGGGCAGACTGAATCCATTCCTCATTCAGTTGTTCAGTCATGTCCAACTCTTTGTGACCCCATGGAGTGCAGCATGCCAGGCTTCCCTGTCCTCTACCACCTCCCAGAGCTTGCTCAAACTCATGTCCATTGAGTCTGTGTTGTCATCCCACCATTGTGTCTTCTGTTGTCCCCTTCTCCTGCCTTCAATCTTTCCAAGCATCAGGGTCTTTTCTAATGAGTTGGTTCTTTGTCTCAGGTGGCCAAAGTATTGGAGTTTCAATTTCAGCGTCAGTCCTTCTGATGAATATTCAGGGTTTTTTTATTTTTAGGATTGATTGGTTTGATCTCCTTGTTGTCCAAGGGACTCTCAAGAATCTTCTGCAACACTACAGTTCAAAATCATTGATACTTTGGCACTCAGTCTTCTTTATGGTACAACTCTCACATTCATACATGATTACTGGAAAAACCCTAACTTTGACTAGATGGATCTTTGTCAGCAAAGTAATGTCTCTGCTTTTTAATATGCTGTCAAAGTTTGTCATAGGTTTTCTTTCCAAGGAGCAAGTATCTTTTAATTTCATGGCTGCAGTCAGCAGCTGCAGAGATTTTAGAGCCCAAGAAAATAAAGTCTGTCATTATTTCCATTGTTTCCCCATGCATCTGCCATGAAGTGATGGGACCAGATGCCATGATCTTAGTTTTCTGAATGTTGAGTTTTAAGCCAGCTTTTCCACTCTCCTCTTTCACCTTCATTAAGGCGCTCTTTAGTTCTTTTTCAATTTCTGCCATAAGGGTTGTGTCATCTGTGTATCTGAGGTTATTGATATTTCTCCTGGCAAACTTGATTCCAGCTTGTGCTTCATCCTGCCCAGCATTTCTCATGAGTGCTTTGCTAGGACTCTGCTATTTTTTTTTTCAAGGTTATCCATTGTGTAACTTTGAGCAAGTCTTAAGTCTCGATTATCTTATTTGTAAAATAAAAGGATTGGACATATTCTCTAAAGTTCATTTAAAATCTAGTATCTACTCAGAGTTTAAGGCTATTCAGTCAAGCATCAGCTGCACCTTAGCAAGGGTGTTAGTCTCTCAGGGTTTCTGTAACAGCATACCAAAACTGGGTGGCTTAAGAAAAACAAACTTTATCACCGTTCTAGGCTATAGACATCTCAAATCAAGGTGTCGGGGGGCCATGCTCTCTGCCAGCCCTAGGGTAGAAACCTTCCTTGTCTCATTTACCTCCTGGAAATTTCTATCCTTGTTTTATAGATGCATCACTCCAGTCCTATCATTGTCTTCTCCCTGTGTGTTTCCACATGTGAGTATCTGTCTCTGTGTCCAGATTTCCACTTTTCATAAGGACACCAGTTATACTGGATTAAGGCCCACCGTAATGACCTAATTTTAACATGATCATTTCTATAAAGGCTGCATTTCCTTGTAAGGTCACATTCTGAGATACTGGGAGATTCAGACTTCAACTTGTCTCTTGGAAGGACACAAGTCAACCCAGAACAGCAAGCTACTAGAAAATCTTCTCTTTGAGCTTTGGGTACATTCTTCATGTTACTTTTTGTCCTGAGAGGCCTACATGTGTTACAGCAGGGGGCCACTTTGTCCTCTGGCTTCCAGTTGGGTTAGCCAGTGGCAAGAGATAGGATGCAAAGGAAGAATGGGATGCATGTTCAATTGTGTCCAATTCTCCAGCCAAGAATACAGAGTCGGTTGTCATTTCTTCCTCCAGGGGATCTCCCTGACCCAGAGATCAAACTCTGGTATCTCCTACATTGACAGGTGGATTCTTTACCACTGAGCCACCTTAGATCATTTCAGTCCTTGCTAATAAAAGTACTCGGGAAGGAATATCTGTATGTCTCTGATTTCACATGGAAAAGGGAGGCACATGCATGGAAAGGACTGGTGAAAACCTCCAGAAGGACATGTTCTTAGACTGCTCTGTGAAGTCAGTGATAGTCTCACCTTTAACCACTTGAGGAAACTGTGTTGTTCAGTGAATCTCTTTGCATTCTGAGCCACTAAATTTATAGTGTTGGTGCTCAAACCCATGTTTTCACATCCCATTATTCGCTTCTAAAAAGGTGTATTTTCACTCTGGTGTTCATCAGCCTTTAATATTGAACACTTGTACCCCACATGGTTAGATGCTTGGCCTTTTCTCTCTCCCTGTATCCAAGTCCTTTTTCTGAAGACTCCTATGAATAAAAGAGGCAGAGAAGGGCATCTAGGGATGTTGCATAGTTGCTAAACTCCTGTCCACTCATAAACATGCTTCTCTGTATCTAATATTTTAGTTTCTTCAGAGCCCTCAATATTATCTGCTCTACTTTAAGTCTGCTACCAATCCCCCATTTTTCCAATGGCTTTCCTTCGATGAGTTTCAGGCGTCTCTGTTCTACCCTAGGTGCCTCCACAGCCATCACTTTCACTGTTTTGGACCCAGGGTCAAATCTATATCCAAATGAATGTGTTAACAATATCTCTTGAAGCTCATTGTGCTCTGGCTCAGCTGAACTCTGCTGTGAAAATGGACACACAGATTTAAGGGTGAGAGTGACACCAAGTAGATGAAATGTGTCTTAAAACGAGAACCCAACATACGAGACAGCAAAAGGAACGCAGATGTATAGAATAGACTCGTGGACTTTGTGGATGAGGGTAAGGGTGGGATGATATGGGAGAAGGGCATTGAAGCATGTTAATTTTCATATGTCTAATCAATCGCCAGCCCAGGACTGATGCTCGGGGCTGGTGCAGCGAGATTTCCGGGGGGAGGGGAGGGAAGAGGGAGGGGGGTTCCGGAGGGGAAGCATATGTAAACCCATGGTGATATCATGACAATGTATGGCAAAAACAATTTAAAAAAATAATAAATAAAAATTAAAAAAAATGTATAGGGGAGATAGGTGCATTAGTAGCAAATAAAGAAACAAACTGAGTTGAATATTTGTGGCTAAAATTTCTGGTTAGACTTGGAAAATTCTGAGTTGATTTGCATTAGAATTATTATTATTACTCCTTAAGGGGGATGGGAAACTCATTAAAATTAGAAAGTTATTCTTTGGATTTATCAAGTAGCTCTTTCCAAATCACATTTGGGGAGGTGTGAAGGGATAAGCAATGCTTGGATTTTGTCTTTCTTAAAGCCCACATGGGTTACATAAGAAATGGAAAACATCTACTGTATTGCTGGAGAAGACTCTTGAGAGTTCCTTGGACAGCAAGGAGATCAAACCAGTCAATCCTAAAGAGGGAAATCAACTCTGAATATTCACTGGAAGGACTGATGCTGAAGCGGAAGCTCCAGTGCTTTGGCTGCCTGATGCGAAGAGCTGACTCTGACTCATTGGAAAAGACCCTGATGCTGGGAAAGACTGAGGGAAAGAGGAGAAGGGGACGACAGAGGATGAGATGGTTGGATGGCATCACTGTGTCAATGACATGAGTTTGAGCAAACTCCGGGAAATGGTGAAGGCTGGTGTGATGCAGTCCACCACGGGGTCCAAAGAATCAGACACGACTGCGTGACTGAACAACAGCACTGTGCATCTTGAGTTGTTTCAGAACTCAAACATTAATTCAAGCTTAAGATATATGAGAATGTCCATGATGGTTTCAGGATAACTCTGGATATTTTTTACATATATGATTGCCATCACAATTTTATTATTCTGGACTCAACAGCAACGAGGTTTGTTTTGCTTATTTGTTTTTAAGATATAAAGTAATATAAAAAAGGAAGAGAAAGCTTAGTTAAAATAAGTATAGCCAGCTCTCAGGATCCCTTATTTCTATTTCACTTTCAGGGTTAACAAGGTAGAGCAGAAAGAGCTGTGTAGGTGGTGATATAGGTGATGAGGCAATGGCAGCGTGTACTGTGCTCCCTGGGCTGCACAGGAGGCAGGCCTCTGTGTTTATTCATTTGTCTTGTGTTGCATTCCTGTTTATGCACTTAACCTGGCTCCCCACTCTCCACTGAATCCAGTCTGAGCTTCTTTCTTGGGATTTCGCAGCTGTCCAAAATAGGACCCGACCTGGTTTCCTGCTGCTGTGTGAAGAAGGGTGTCAGAAGAAAAATTATATAGGTACTGAGCAAGGCCATCTTTGTTCAGTAGGAAGGGTTGAGTCTCCATGTGATAAGCTCCTTGAGGTGGGAGAGGTGCTGGCAATGAGTTCCTGGGGTTGCAGAGACCCCCTACAGGTTATTAAGGCTGGGCCTGAGGTCTAGCTTTCAGAGCCCGGTAAACATGAAGGAACTTGGTTGCAGGAGCATGGCCCTGCACGAGGGCTGACAGCAACTAGCAGTGAGGCTTGAGATGGTACCCTTGAAGCTGCTGCAGTAGTGCCCCTGAGATATGAAGCATGGGTTGTCCTAAAAGCTGAGACCTCTGGAAGCTGAAGACAGAATCGCACGGCTCCAGTGCTGGCAATCGGGAGGCAGGGGCTGTAGATCCTTCTCTTGTCAGATGGCTTATTTTCAGTCTAGTCTGTGTTCTGTGGGCCATTGACATGCCTGAGCATATCCAACAGATTGAAAGGAAGAACCACAAGGAGTGCATTTGCATAAAGGCCCAAGATGCTATCTGGTGCACGTGGCCCTCTCCTGCAGTAGGGTGAGAAGAGTGGGTGAACATGAGTACAGTATGGGCTGTTATCTGTCATTAGCTCAGCTTCTGTTGGTTTATGTCTGAGTCCTAGGTTCAGAGGAAGCTGCAGATAAAAAATGGAGGAGTGGTTCTCTTGCAGAAGTTAGTTCTGTCTGGGGACAAATGCACAGAATAATATGTATTTCAGAGAGGTTTTTCTAACTCCATCATCAAACACAAAGATTTTCTGCACTAGGGACTTTTAGGAGGAATACTGCCAATTTTTAACTCTAGTGTATCAGAAACCTTTGCTGGGCAAGACACAGGTAAAACCCACTCAGTGAAAAGGTGTAATAAGTAATGAGATGCATAACGTCATATTCCTCCAAAATACTCATTTAATTTTTCATTTAACTTTAAAAATCGCAGAAAGTTTCCACTGGGTGATTTATAATGTATCGTAAACATTTATTTAATCTTTATTTCCTTGAAGAACTGTGTTTTAAAGATAAATCTGTTGTTTTAAAGAAGACTGTAATGAGTTTATTACATACTTTGATTCAGGGTAACATGCTGACTTCATGATGTGAAGCACAAAAGCTGAAGGTCTTGTCTTCTTGGCAATTCTTACGAGACAATAAAATAAGCATCTACTTGTATGTTTGCCATGGACATCAGGAATGATTATTATATTAATCATAGTTAATTATATATTTATATGTGTTATATTATATTGAAAAAAATTTTTTTGTATGATCCCCTCTAAGGAAGGCAAAGAGACACTTAAACATTTTATAATTTAATTTTTTCTTCTCCTCCAGTGGACTGGAATAGCAAGGAAAGATTATGAAAGGGTCTGGAAAATGGAATCAAAAGTCCTGGAGAAAAAGACTACAATTGTTGATGTATTGAATCACCAATTGCATTGATTCCAATAACTACTGGTTTCAGCCACCTTGCCAATTATCTCAGTGTATAACACAAGTATCACAATAGAATAGTCTGTCCCATGGAAATACTGTAATCCAATACAGGATTTTAACTAAAGAAACCATAAAATGTTCTTGGTCCTCTAAATGGTATGATAATGTTAGGAGTGATTCCCAGGCAAACCCTCAGTCTGAGAGCAAAAGTTTCTTTTGAAATTAGATCAACATTTATATAGATCAGAGGATCTTTGCCTTGAGACTCTGATGAGAATACAATCAGGAGGATGAGACAAAAATAAAAATATTGTAGATGTAAAATATTAGTGGGAGGCCTTGGGTAATGGGGTGTTAGAGCTGGGATGATCTTTGATATGTGGGGCCAACTATCCAGTTTCCAGGACTTTGGGGTTTCTTGGGGTATAGGGCTTCTGTGTTCAAACCACCCATGACAAGAGGAGTCTTTGATAACCTATTGTTGAGATTATGTTCCTCAACTTCTTTAATTTATCCATGAAAAAGGTAAGGCCCAGTTTGGTGAAATGACTGGCCAATAGCAGAATCAAGATTATATTCCAAATCTGGTCTTTGTCCCACCACCCTGTGTTGCCTCTTTATTTATTTATTTTTATTTTATTTGTTTATTTATTTTAATTTTCTTTACATTATTGTGTTGGTTTTGCCATACATTGACATGAATCCACCATGGGTATACATGTGTTCCCCTTCCAGAACTCCCCTCCCACCTCCCTCCCGATTCCCTCTCTCTGGGTCATCCCGGTGCACCAGCCCTGAGCATCAAACCTGGGCTGGCGATTGATTTCACATATGATGATTAACATGTTTTAATGCCGTTCTCCCATATCATCCCACCCTCACCCTCTCCCATAGAGTCCAAAAGACTGTTCTATACATCTGCGTTTCTTTTGCTGTCTCACATACAGGGTTCTCGTTACCATCTTTCTAAATTCCATATATATGCGTTAGTATACTGTATTTTTGTTTTTCTTTCTGGCTTACTTCACTCTGTATACTAGGCTCCAGTTTCGTCCACCTGAGTAGAACTGATTCAAACGAATTCTTTTTAATGGCCGAGTAATATTCCATTGTGTATATGTACCACAGCTTTCTTATCCATTCGTCTGTTGATGGGCATCTAGGTTGCTTCCATGTCCTGCCTATTGTAAACAATGTGGCGATGAACATTGGGGTACATGTGTCTATTTCAATTCTGGTTTCCTCGGTGTGTATGCCCAGCAGTGGGATTGCTGGGTCATTGGCCTCTTTAAAAACCAAAAGGAAAAATATTTCAAGAGAAAGATGTTTTGAGATAAATGACCACGGGAAACAGGTGCTTCAACTCAGATAGGTATAGGGGTGAGGCTTTCTGAGGATATGGATTACAGCAGGTACTGCCAAGAGAGGGTTGGGGCCAGCTGTAGGCAGACTTCCCAGCGTGTTTCTTACACTGTCTGGTGAATAGCATTGCATTAGTTCCTGCAGGCTGCCATAACAGATTACCACAAACTTGGTGACTTAAAAAGCAGAAATATATTTTCTCAGAGCTCTGAAGGCCAGAAGTGTGAAATAAGGTTTCAGCAGGGCCGCGCTTCCTCCAAGGCTCTATGCTTCAGTCCTTCCTTGTCTCTTCCAGTTTTTGACGGAGCAGACACTTCTTGGCTTGGGGCTGCATATCTCCAGTCTCTGCCTCCATTTTCACATCACTTTCTTCTCCTTCTCCTTTTTTTTTCCCCTTATAGGTGCTTGTGTCATTGGATTTAGGGCTTATCCTCATCCAGCATGATCTTCTCTGAGATCTTTACCTTAATTACTACTGCAAAGAATATAGTCAATCTTTGTAAATATTCCATTTGCACTAGAAAAGGATGTACATCTTACCGTTCTATAATGATTCCTCTATAAATGCCAATTAGGTTGAATTAGCTGATAGTATAGTTCAATCCGCTATGCCTGTATTGATTTTCTGTCTACTTTTGCTGCTACTGAGGAAGGGGGTGCTAAAACCTCTAGCTGTAATTGTGCATTTGTCTGTTGCTCCCTTTCAGTTCTCTGAGAAAATCTCTCTTCACTTTCAGTGAGTAATTGCTTGATGTATTTGGAAGCTCTGCTATTTGCTGAATACACAGTTAAGATTATTACGTGTTATGGAAAAATTGACACTGCTATCAGTATGAAATGTTCTTCTTCATGCCTGAAAGTTTACTTCTATAATAAATATTACCTTTGTTTCTCTGAAAGTACATTTTTCTCCAAATACTTAAAATTTCTTTATCCCTATTTTTAGCAATTTGATGATATGCATAAAGGTGTGTGTGTATGTATGTACATGTGTATGTGTTTATCATGTTTGGGATTTATTGGGTGCTTTGATTTATGGGTTTCTAGTTATCAAGTTTGGAACATTTTGCCATCATTCCTTCACAAATATTTACTCATTAGCTCCCATTTCCAACTCCATTTCTTTACCACTAGTTTTCTCCTGAAACTCCAGTTACATGTGAAATCTTTTTCATTTTTGTTTTTTATCTTTTAGTATTGTTTTTCTCTGTGTGTTTCATTTGGATAAATTTTATTGCTGTATCCTCAAGTTCATTGATATACTTTGATTTTTCTTCCATGGAATCTAATACTGTTAAATATCATTCATAGTAATTTTTTACCTTAATAAGTTAAATTTTGTCTCCCTCTAGATTGTCTATTTCTTTCAGTATGTTCATGTTATCTCTGACATTTTTATTATATGTAACATTTATAATGTTTTAATGTCCTTTTCTATTAATTTTATCATCTGTCACTGGTGAGTCTGTTTCTTTTGATTGATATTTTTTCTCCTGGTTATGAATCACATTTTCCTGCTTCATATTCTAGTACTTTAATTGAAAGTCAGACATTGTGAATTTTATATTTCTGATTATTAATTTCTGTTATTTATCTTTAAGGAGTGTTAAAGCTTTTTCTTGTAGGAAGTCAGGTTAGTTGATTACTATAAACTTCTCAGAATTTATTTTTAAGCTGTTTGAGAATGAGTCTATTATACCCTTTATTCTAGAACTGATTCATACCTACTGTTAGGGTGTGGCCTTTTATATTTCTATTGATTGCCATTTTTATTCCCTGAGGTCTCCCTACTTTGGAAAGAGCAAAACTAAACAATTTCCAGTCCTGGGAGGGGGGGTGGAAACTAAATATTTTGTTACATTTCCTTTGGTGTTTGTTCTTTTCTCAGAAATTTTTCTTGCTCATGATACATGCTGATTGATATTTAGCCAAAGACTGAAGAGAACTCCTATTCAGACACTTGAGCTGCTTTCTGTTTCTATTTCACTTTCTCTTTTTCTGTTCCTCTCTGCTCTCTGGAATTCTCTCCCACCAATTCTAGAAACTTCTTACCTGAACTCAGATATTTATCTCCTCAACTCAGTAACACTCCTGTCTGTTTAGATTTCCCCTCCCTATGCTATAGTCTGGAAATTGTCTGTAGGCTATAGATGCTAGTGTTTAATCTTCTCTTCTCTCAGGTATCAGAGACACAGGATACCTGTTACCAATGCCTAAAGACAATTTTTGCATATTTATGGTTTTTAATCATGTGACAGTTATTCTACCCCCTATTACTCACTAGTAGCTGGAAGGAGTCAATAACTTAATTTTTTTTTACATGAGCAAAAATTGTTTTGAGAGTTAAACATTTAGAACTTACCTTTTAATTCTAGTTTGACTTGTACAACTGGTTAATTCATATTTCCTCTTGGATATCTAATAGATATTCTAATCTTAATGTCTTCTCAAAAGAACTCTTAGTCTCCACAGCATACCCTCACCCAAATTGTCCTTCCCTTGGTCATTACTATTTCAGCAGGAGGCACCATCCCTTACCAAATTATTCAACATAAAAGCCTAGAAGTCAGGTTGATTCTACTCTTTATTTCACACCCTATATTGAATTCATTAAGTCCTATCAATTTTGTTTTAAGATATGCTTCCATGATATATACCTAAGTACCTTCACTGACACCAGCTAGGTCTATTACCTCTCATCCAAATTATTATAATAACCTCTATACTTTAAATTTTGCTCTTCTCTAATTCATTCTCCATACAATGCAAGAATAATTTGTAGAATGTAATCTGAATCAACATTCTCCTATTTTATTTTTATTTATTTTTTTATTTATTTTTTTTTATTATTGTTTTTGCCATACATTGTCATGATATCACCATGGGTTTACATATGCTTCCCCTCCGGGTCCCCCCTCCCTCCTCCCTCCCCCCC
>ML661338.1:5958016-6105216 GCA_007570785.1 Antilocapra americana | reverse complement strand
AAGCTTTTAATTTTAATTAGGTCCCATTTGTTTATTCGTGTTTTTATTTCCAATATTCTGGGAGGTGGGTCATGGAGTATCCCGCTTTGGATTATAGCAGAGAGTGTTTTGCCTATGTTATCCTCTAGGAGTTTTATAGTTTCTGGTCTTATGCTTAGATCTTTGATCCATTTTGAGTTTATCTTTGTGTATGGTGTTAGAAAGTGATCTAGTTTCATTCTTTTACAAGTGGCTGTCCAGTTTTCCCAGCACCACTTGTTAAAGAGGTTGTCTATACTACAAATCCACAGTCATTAAGACAGTATGGTACTGGCACAAAGACAGAAACATAGATCAATGGAACAGAATAGAAAGCCCAGAGATAAATCCACGCATCTATGGACACCTTATCTTTGACAAAGGAGGCAAGAATATACAATGGAGAACATTCTCCTATTTTAAAACATTCAGTGGCTTGCTTTCATTCACAATACAATTTAGACTCTTAATACAATGTGCAAAGCCCCATGAGACCAAGGTCTTGCCCATCTTACCAGCCTCATGCCTTACCGCTCTCTCCAGAGTTCACTGTTTCATGACCATACAGTCCTCTTTGCAGTTGCTGCTGCTGCTAAGTTGCTTCAGTCATGTCTGACTCTGTGCGACTCCATAGACTGCAGCCCACCAGGCTCCCCTGTCCCTGGGCTTCTCCAGGCAAGAACACTGGAGTGGGTTGCCATTTCCTTCTCCAGAGCGTGAAAGTGAAAAGTGAAAGTGAAGTCGCTCAGTCATGTCCAACTCTTCGCGACACCATGGACTGCAGCCTACCAGGCTCCTCACCCATGGGATTTTCCAGGCAAGGGTACTGGAGTAGGGTGTCATTGCCTTCTCCATCTCCTTGCATTTATTCATGTGCTATTTGTTATATCAAGGTATTTGCATGTGAATTTCCTTTCCTAGAGCTCACTTCCTCTGTTCTCCATATGGTATCTCCCTATCCTTCAAGTTGTGGTTTAAATACTACCTTCTCTGAAATATCTTCCCTGACCATTCCATCTAAGCAAGTCAGCCTAATTCATTATTATATATAAGTCCCTTGCTTGTGTACTGTATGAAATTTATTATTTTCTTTTGTAACTTGCAATTTTTTTCCTCTTCCTCCCTACTCATAGAAGACAGAGACCAGCCTGTCAATATTGTTTGTTATTGCTCTTCTAATGTCTAGCAAATACTTGGCTCTGTCATTATTCAGGTTTTCTATCTGGGAACAATTTCCAAATTATAGTGTTGATAAGGGGACCCAAGTAGAGATGGGTTGCTTTAATGATTTAAGGAGATAAATATCTTTTTGTTTGTGGGATATGAGATTAATAGAAATGGTTAAAAGAACTAATGTGTCAGACTAATGTGGAGAAGATAAACTTTAAAAATGGGACCTGAGAATAGAATTAATTGATATGCTATCAGGTATATCTGTATAAACTAGATTTACATAGAAAGCAAAAATGGACATAGTATGGCAAAACAACTTTATGTTTTATCAGAGTGTTTGACTTAACACTCAGTACATCATTGATAAATTAGTGAAAATTGACAGAACAAAGTCTGGAGCCTCCATTTCATTTCCTTCATCAGTTCAGTTCAGTCACTCAATCATGTCTGATTTTTTATGAGCCAATGGACTGCAGCATGCCAGGCTTCCATGTCCATCACCAACTCCTGGAGCTTGCTCAAACTCATGTTCATTAATTCAGTGATGCCATCCAACCATCTCATCCTCTATCGTCCCCTTCTCCTCCTGCCTTCAATCTTTCCCAGCATCAGGGTCTTTCCTAATGAGTCAGCTCTTTACATCAGGTGACCAAAGTATTGGAGCTTCAGTTTCAGCATCAGTCCTTCCAATGAGTATCCAGGATTGATTTTCTTTAGGATTTATTAGTTTTATCTGCTTGCAGTCCAAGGGACTCTCAAGAGTCTTCTCCAACACCACAGTTCAAAAGCATCAATTCTTTAGCACTCAACTTTCTTTGTTGTCCAACTCTCACATCTATACATGACTACTGGAAAAACCATAACTTTGACTAGATGGACCTTCGTTGGCAAAGTAATGTCTCTGGCCTTTTAATATGCTAAGTTGTTTATAACATTCCAAGGAACAAGCGTCTTTTAATTTCATTGCTGTAGTCGCTTTCTGCAGAGATTTTGAAGCCCAAGAAAATAAAGTCTATCACTGTCTCCATTGTTTCCCCATCTATTTGTCATGAAGTGATGGGACCAGATGCCATGATTTTAGTTTTTTGAATGTTGACTTTTAAGTCAGCTTTTTCACTCTTCTCTTTCACTTTTATCAAAGGGCTCTCTAGTTCCTCCTTGCTTTCTGCCATAAGGATGGTGTCATCTGCATATCTGAGGTTATTGATATTTCTCCCAGCAATCTTGATTCCAGCTTGTGCTTCATCCAGCCCAGCATTTCACATGATGTACTCTGCATCTAAGTTAAATAAGCAGGGTGATGATATACAGCCTTGATGTACTTCTTTTCCAATTTGGGTATGGAAATTCATTTTGACTTCTTTTCATTGTGACTAACACTAGAGTGAACAAGCCTGTCTAAAATAACTAAAGCAAAGCATTCTCCTCACTGTTAACCCTGTTTACCTTTTTTCCTTGAAAATAAAGGGCTATAGACAATATCAAAAGTGTCATTTACATTACCATTCTGCGGATTATCACATTGTATTCAACACCTAGAAATCACTGGGGATCCTTGAAGACTATCTCCTGTTCTATAGTACAATAGGAGAACAGGTGGATGTTGAAACTGCCTCACCCCTCACCTTCATCCATACACCACTCCAGACACATGCACACACCTGTTGAAGCAATGGGCCATAGAAAGTGGAAGATTTGCATATAAAGAAAGTTCCTAGTCAGGATCATCTTTCTTTCTTCTTCCCACAGTGTGTATCATTGACCCTTGAACAATAAGAATTTGGACTGTCTGGCTGGTTGACGCTATGAATGTATAGACAGAGGGCTGACTGTGAAGTTATCTGTGGACTTTCCACTATTTAAGGTCAGCCCCGCAAGCTCTGTGCTGTTCAAGGGTCAACTGTATTTTTAAACACATGTTATGACTGTTGCCCTTTTTTTCTTTTTTTTTGAGATGGGTTACTTCTGGTTTCTCCAGTTCTTTTCTGTTGTTTCCTGGAAAGGAGACAATTAATTCAGCATCCAAGTGATTGGAAGCACTATTTTAGAGTCTTTACAATGATAAATTTGTCATCTCATACAATTATTATGTTGCATGGTAAATTGACTCAGTTGTGTTCAACTCTTTGCAAAGTGAAAATCACTCACTTGTGTCAGACTCTTTGCGACTCCATGGATTCCTGGGTTGGGAAGATCTGCTGGAGAAGGGATAGGCTACCCACCCCAGTATTCTTGGGCTTCCCTGGTGGCTCAGCTGATAAAGAATCCTCCCGCAATGCAGGAGACCTGGGTTCAATCCCTGGGTTTGGAAGATCCTTTAGAGAAGGGGATGGCTACTCACTCCAGTATTCTGGCCTGGAGATTTCCATGGACTGTACAGTCCATGGGGTCACAAAGAGTCAGACATGACTGAGCGACTTTCATTTTCACTTTGAATATATTTGGAGTCATGTCTAGAAGCAGCATAATACAGTAGTTATTAGTATAGACTTTGGTCTGTACTTTGCATCTTTCCACTGTTATCTACTAGCTTTAGCTGTTGATTGTTGTGGCCCTTTAATGGGCCAGGGCTTGGGGGTACAGAGTCAATGATAAGAAAATAAAGGAAGAGAGAAAGGAGAGAAAGAGAGAAATGAATAGAGACATGGGGACCAAGACTCTGATGGAGTAAAGGCGTTTATTCAGCATAATGTGGGCATATATATACTGTCTTGCAAGACAGCCTTTTCAGCAAAGACAAAGATCAAAAATCTTAACAACTTATCCAGGAAACATAAGTGTAGAATCCTTCTCAATGAGAAGGGGGTTGTAAAGCTCACTTTCCGTGACAGAAAGGGAAGAAGGTCATAAATAGTTACTTTTACTTTAAGAATGTATGCATTCCTTTTGTCCCTGGGAGAGGTATGCCTCTCAACTCATCTCTGAATATTCATGGATTGATAAGAGATATCAGAAAACAGCACACAGGAAGCCTCCTGCCAAATGTTCCCTGACAGTTGATCAAGTTACTTAACCTCCCTGTGCTTCAATTTTCTCATCTGTAAAATGGTAATAATAATATCGTAGGATTTACTTGACTGGTTGTCGTGAGCAATAAAGCAATGAATATTTATAAAACACTGGCACATAGATGCCCTAATTGTCATTTTTCATATTATGTTAGTCTTCATATTTTTAGGCTTCCCTTGTGGCTCAGCTTGTTTTTTCGTTTGATCCCTCACCTTTCCAATATTTTACTGGACCCAATGAGTTTCCTTTATCCCTTCTCTCCCTTCTACACACAAAACAATAATTTGAAAGATTTCTGTTTCTATTTCTTAGAAATAATAAATATCTCCTTTTAGCATTTCAAACCTATCACCAATTTTGTCTTTTGTGTGATTGTTAAGAATTTTAGAATCACTAAATTTTTGATCCCCACATTAGTTGCCATGTTTATTTTTATACATTTAATGTTCTTATTCAGTCACTCAGTCTTTTTGGCCCCATGGACTGCAGCACACCAAGCCTCCCTTGCTTCACTGTCCCCTGGAGTTTGCTCAAACTCACATACATTGCATCAGTGATACCATCCAACCATCTCATCCTCTGTCACCCCCTTCTCCTCCTGCCCTCAATCTTTCCCAGCATCAGGGTCTTCTCCATTTAGTCAGCTCTTTGCATCACGTGGCCGAAATATTGGAGCTTTAGCTTCAGCATCAGTGCTTCCAGTGAATATTCAGGACTGATATCCTTTAGAATTATTTTTATGCATTTAATGGAACTTAGGTTTATCAAAATGTTTACTAGTGTCCTTACTCATCTTTGTTTTAGGATTTCATTCCTTTACTCTTTCTATTTTTTTTTTTAATAACTGATTTATTTGGCTGTGCTGGGTCTTCACTGCTGCATGATCTTTTTTCTAGTTGCAGCGAGTAGGGGCTACTTTTCAGTTGTGGTACGCACTGCAGTGGCTTCGCTTGTTGCAGAGCCCAGGCTCTAGAGAATCAGGGCTTCAGTAGTTACAGCACATGGGCTCAGCAGCTGAGGCTCCTGGGCTCGAGAGCACAGGCTCAATAGTTGTAGCCCAGGCTTGGTTGTTCTGTGGCATATAGGATCGGACTGAGGTTTGAACCCTTGTCTCCTGCATTGACAGTCTCTACCACCGAGCCACCAAAGAAGCCCTAATTCCTTCTTTCTCTGTTAACTTTCCTTCTCTTAATCTTTTAAAATGTTTTTTTTTACTTCTGTTAATATTTTTTTCCACAGAGGATCACTTACTCATTAATGTTCCTTTTTCTTCCTTACCTCCCTTCTTTCCTTCCTCCCTTTATTTTTTGCAATATATTGACTCCCCCCAACCCCACTCTTAAAGGACAGTTTAGCAGGGCAGATAATTCTAAGTTGATAGTTATTTTCTCAGTACTTGGAAATGTCACTTTGCCTGCGACTTCTGTGATTATTCTTGGTAAGCCTGCCATCAGTCCAATTTGTGTTCCTTTTAAGGTTTTCTGCCTTTGATCTCAGGTTATTTTAAAAATCTCTTCATCTTTGGTGTTCTGGAGTTTATTTGTAGGTGTGTCTAGGTGTGGATTTATATGTATTTCTTTTTTTGGTATTCGGTAAACTTCCTAATCTGACAAATATTCCTTAAATCAGTTATAGAAAATTAACCACCCTTTTGTGCTTGAATAGTGCCATTTTCCAGTGCTTTCTATCTTATAGAACTCCTAATGGATACATATTGGGTTTCTTTCTACCCTTAATCTTTTATATTTTGGGAAGTATAAAGCCCTAAATTGAAGGCTTTATGCTAAAGCCCTAAATTGACTTGACTTGATTTTAGGTTGTATTTGCAAGAGGGATGGAATGGGATGGGAAGGGAGGTGGGAGAGGGGTTCGGGATGGGGGACACATGGACACCCGTGGCTGATTTCTGTCAATGTATGGCAGAAACCACCACAATATTGTAAAGTAATTAGCCTCTAATTAAAATAAATTAATTAATTTTTTAAAAAAGGTGATGATTGCTTTTCTCCCAGTCCCAAGCACAAAATATGTGTTCAGTAAATAGTATTATCTGTTATGTACATCCTCAGTATATTTTTCAAATAAATAAAATTTTTCTTCTTTCTTTCAACTATTTCCTCATGTTATTTATTTGTCTTGGTGGAAAGGGAAGATAAAACTTTCTCTTTGTTTTCTGTTTTTCAGTATTTGAAAATGTACCTGTGTTGCTTTTAAAAGAAGATGAAAAGTTTAAAATAGAATTTTCAGGTGGTAGATGATTGGATTTTTAAAATTCATGCCCAAATGTTTCTTGATAATTATCTCTTTTGTTCTTCCATTGCTTTGTGTCAACTTTTTGATAAGCCTGCAAAAACAAGATATGTTTGAAAATCTTTCACTCTATTTCCTGCTTCTGAAGTGTAAATGCTTTAATTATTTGAAACTCTCTAAGGTCTCTTTCAGAGAGGGCTGTCAGAACATTGCAGTTCCACACAGGAAAATCTCTCCTGGGCCTAGCACAAGGTTTGTGATTTAATGAGATGCTCATTTCAAGCAGTTGGACAGCAACTTGGTAGATACTTAGAGCAAAACTTTGATGAAGGTTCTGTGTTCCTCTGAGGACCTTTAATTGTTTTGGATGAAGTCAGTTCCTAGGAGAATGTAATGAGACTGACATGTGTTGCTTCAGATTTATAAATGAGTTTTCTCATCTTGCAGAAAAGCCAAAGTTCCACTTCTCACTTTGCTTTCCTAACTGGGAGGAATATAGGACTTTCCAAAGTCAGGGGTAAACCACATGCCTTCTTGGAACTCTAGGAATATCCTTTGAGATAACAAATTTGCTTATCAATGGTCATAGCAAGGCATCGTGTGTACCCATGCCTATAAACACACAGACTAGTAGTTGGGAGGCCTCAGAGAGTTAACTGGGTTTCCTAGGATCACCAAGCAGATTACTGTTGGCTGGGGTACTTGTTCTCTTGACTGCTGGTCCAGCACCCTTTCCATGTTATAGAAGAGTCTATGTTTTCTAAACATTGTTTTTGAGAGTTCCTTTACATTGACTGGCTTCAAAGGAAAAATAAATTTATTCATTTAAGCTTCTGCATTATAGAAGGTAACATTTAAGACATAATATGATACAGGTATCCCTTATTATCTGTACTCATGTTCTTTGACCACAGGAGCTGAGTAGATTCAGAAAACAATTTTGAGATGGGACTGGTATCCCTTGATATCCATACTCCTCCCACTGGTATTAAACCCAGAGGGATGGAATCGGGAGGGAGGTGGGAGAGGGTTTCTGGAAGGAGAACACGTGTATACCCATGGCGGATTCATGTCAATGTATGGAAAAATCAACACAATAATGTAAAGAAAATAAATAAATAAATATATATTTTTAAAAGTACAGGAATCAAATACTGTAGATTCACTCAACTTTTGAACTCATTTTCCTAATTCTTCTTCATGTACCAACTAGATTTAATAATAGGGTTTCTTAGATTTGCAATAGGACGAATCTGGGAAGATTATGCATCTCAACAATCACAGAATCTCTGAATTTTAAGGAATACCAAAGATTGTCTAGTTCAAACATATACTTTTTGTTTTAGAAGAAGGCATTTAACAACTATTGCATTTGGCCCAATTTACTTTCTCAGTTGCAGGGGACCAGGGACCAGCATCTGGAAGCTCTAAGGCAGTTGGCTATTGATGTACACAGAAGCTAATGTAAATGGCCTATTTCTATCAGTGACTGCTTCTGGTGACATTGTTCTCAGTATTATCATCTAAAATTTTATAGCCTCAGATCAAAGATCATTTTTAGTATTTATCTTACCAGAATCATTGATCCTGATAGCTGTCTTGACTTTTATGATACCCACATTGCTAGGTTCTCTTTGAAACTGATAGTTTATCTATTTCATTTGTAGAATCTTATGCTTTATTTCTACTCTGGAATGTTAGTCTTTTTAGCTGTAAGGATTCTGTTCTTGTCCCAGTTCTTCTTACTCTTATGTGATGTTCCTATGTGCTTATAAAATACTTAATATCCATTTGATCCATTAGACAAGCAAATAAATGATTCCATTTATTAAGGTTTTTATTGCCATCTATATGCTGATAACTCCAAATTCTGTATCATCTTGATAATCTGGATTCACACACACACACACACACACACACACACATGTATTAATATGCTAGAGCTCATGTATATGTTACCTAGACATTTCTAACCCAATATTCAAAATGAACTCATCTGCATCACTCTTTATCTCTATTTGAGGACCTTCCCATTTCCCCAAGTTAGAAATTGATCAGCCGTTTTCTTCTGCTGCTCCTTTACCAACTCCAGTACAATCTATTCCAAAATTCTGCCAATGTTTTATTCAAAGAAGTTCTTGCTTTCCTTTTCTTCTGCATCCTTATTATCAGCTATCATGAAATTTTCATCATTTCTCTTTGTGGTTACTTCAAGAGCCTCCTAACCTGCATCCTCAGATATGCTCCCTCAAATTCCTATCTCTGTACAGATATCACAATATCAGTATCTGAAACATAAATATGATTATGTTCTTTTTCCTTTCCATTTTCAGGGACTCCATTTTCTACTGGATAAAGTCTAAGCTCCTTACCATGTTCCACCAGGCCTTCCTTAGAACCTGTTAAGCTTTATCTTCATGCTTTAGCTGCACAAAGAGTCGGACACAACTGAGCGACTGAACTGAACTGATGGCTTACATCGCTCAGCCAGAAACCATGCTACTCTTCACTTTCATGCCTTTATTGATACCATCTTTCCCCTCTCCTTCCTTCTACCTGTTTCTACTTATTTTTTATGAATAACCCTAGAAGCCTTCTATGAAGCCACCACAAAGGCTTTTAATGGTTTTCTTAGTTGGATTATGTGCTTCCAAATACTCAATCACTTCACTTGTGACAGTATTTTATAATGACCTGTTTACATGTCTCTCTCACCTGCAATACAGGAGTCTTAAAGTGTGGATGCTGTGTCCTTTTCATTTCTATTCCCAAGGCCTGTACTAATGCTTGAAACAGCAAATATTCAATAAGTATCTGTAGGATGAATGCTAGTTAGAGAAGCTTTTGTTAGCCTTCATTTTATAAATCTAGAAGACTCCCTCCTGGCAGCAATGGAAGTTGGACGGTTTATTTTGGGAACTTTATTGCTGGCTTGATCTGTGATATCTCAGATTTATGGACTGTGGAGGCAAGGTGAATGTGGAGAGGGATAAGCCCTCAGGTACCCTCTTGTTTGTCTTGGTAGAAAACACAATTCTGTTCATCCAACTGTGTAAATACTTCTGAAATGTGTTCACTATTTTAAATACAGACTACCACATTGCTTGATGTCCAGCTGCCCAAGCAGTGCCCCCGTATAGCTGTCTTTGCTTAAGTCTTGTCTTTTCTAATTCCTTTCCCACATGTACTGTAGTCTTAGTAATCTTCCTCAGGTATCAGAATTCTTTACTGGGTTCCAAAGTTCTTAGACAAAAGTCCAGTTTATAATAATTGCATTAATGATCTGACCCTTGCTTATTTCTCAAACCTATGCTGGATCTGGGCTCCTGCTGGACTGAATGGTTTTTTGATTCATTCAGTCTGCTTTATTTCACTTACTTCTGCATCATTGGATTTGCTTGGGGTCCCATCCTCATTTCTAAGTTAACTCTTGAGTCATCATTGGAGGTCGTAGCTTAGATGTTACTTCCTCCAGAAAATCTTCCTTGATGTCTGAATTCAGGTTAGGAATATTTTCCCTTTCTTTTTCTACCAATTTTTCTGCCTATATTCTCCTGTGACACTCCTGAGCTTCACTCGTATGTAATATCATACTACCATAATTGTCTTTCTTACTGTCTTGGTAAATGAAGTCCTACTAAATGAAGTTCTGAGAAAGCAGAAACTTCATCAATTGTATTCCTTGTTGTATCCTCAGCACCTAGTACAGAAACTTGTACAAAGTAGTGCTAAATATTTGTTGAATGAATGAATGCATGAATATAAAACCATTTTATTTTTTTATTGAAGCATCATTGATTTACAACATTGTGTTGGTTTCAGGTATACAGCAAAGATATTTAGTTATGCATATATGCAGTATGCATACTTCTTCAGATTCTCTTCCCTTATAAGCTATTATAAAATACTAAGTATAGTTCCTTGTGCTATATAGTAGGTTCTTGTTGATTGTCTATTTTATGCATAGTGGTGTGTATATGTTAATCACAATGTCCTATGCAAAGTCATTTACATTATTCACTGATTTCATCTTGCCATGCTGCTGAGAAATTATAGGATAATAACGACTGGAACTCTGGAGTTTTTTTTTTTTTGTACTAGTTGCACATGAGACTTTCTGACAGTCCTGTGTTTGTTGTTGTTTGCAGGTATACAACAAAGAACCTGAGTTTTGTGACATCTGAGTCCATTCCCAATTAGTGTGTCTGCCTGGATCTCTGACTAACCATAAGCATGAAATCTCTGCTCAAAATAGACATTAATAAGGGGAATCTAGTGACTGATGGAGATAAGGCAGATAAACTCATTTCTTCTTCTGTATAGTGGAAAGTCCCCTTTCTGTACCAAAGTGAGTGGGTGCCTCTAAGTTACTGGTCATGGTCTAATATGCCATAAATAGCTTTCTGGAACCATCATGGAGTTTGGTCTGTTTCCATGACCAGAGCATGGGCTCAGGAAGATGAGATGTTAAGTATTGTTGTAGAACATTTTATCTTCCTGTGAGGTACAGGGCTGAAATTTATTAGTGACTCAGTAAGGCTGCCCTATTTTTAGTCCTAAAGGTTAGCTTGCAACACTTCAGAGAGTGGGAGACAGGGAGGAAGTGTTACCAGCTCAATTGAGCCTTGTTTTATTTATAAATACTGGGTTGATTAATTTTAAATTGCTAAATTAATTTGGGAGCTGAAATAGGTCAGACCCCCTTCTCAGTTCCCTCTTGAGTCAATAGAGACCAAAATAAGAAATTTCATATGCATTACCAAATAGTGGGTGTGCTGTGTTTGTGGCTTTTTTTGTTGAATTGGGTCTTAATGGTATACAGAGAAAAATATATCTTTCCTTTCTTGCAAATGAGTCAATGGCCCAGAGATTTGTCTCTTAAGAAACTCATCTTATCTTCTGTTTCTCCTCTTCTGTAGAGATATATTCCTTAACTGTAGCTTGACCAGTTATTTCTCATGTGTAAAATTGGTCATTAGAAGGTCTGGGGAGGGAAATAATGACTCAATCTGGATGAGTCACCACCGCCCGTGTGTAAACTGAGGAGCGTGGGTTTCATGACCTCTTATTCTCTGAGTCCTGGAGGTCTGTGAGGGTAATTATTTGCCTCCAAATAAATTCTAATGAGGTGAGTTTGGTGAATGACCAAATCATAAACTAACTTTCTTCCTAATTCATACTTTGTTTGTGTCAGTAGTATTAATTGTGACAGACAAATGTTATTACTGGCATATTGCATTTAGACAACTGGAGTTTGGTCTAAAACTTGAAGTGACAAGAACTGGGCTCTGTCTCAAATTGTGTGATTTTGGGCAATCCGTTAAAATATCTGACCTTCAATTCCTCAGCTTTAAAAGGGGGCTAATTTGAACCTGTCACAGAAGTAAGGAAAATGTATCACATGTATTGATGGAAACTTTTTGGTGTAATTGACTAAACTAGGAAATTCAAAGGTATTGTAATGTGTGATATGGTTAAATCTAGTCAACAACCCAAGTCAACAAACTATACTCCTCAAACTATATCCCCAACATGTACAAACACACTTTCTGTTTTTTTTTTTTTTTCAGGTTTGATTTCCCAAGTACTTTCATTAAGGATTTGTATACACTTCATTCAACATTCAGGTGGCAGTTGCCAAATTCATAACTTTTTAATTTCTTTTTAACAGACATAACTGCCACATCCATGTGGGAGGATAAACTAAGCTTTACTATGCATCCACTCTAGGTTAGATGAAAGCTTAGCACAGTATATAAATTACTTTCAAATCAATATCCAGAGGCAGGCATTACTCTGTTTCAGCCAAGATGATAATTATGGAGAAATAAAGGGAGAAAGCTCAGATCCTGGTGTTAGGTTTCAGTTTTAGGGGTTGATACAAGTAGTGGGCAAGCAGAAGGATTTGATTTTATCATTCTGCTGTGATTGAATGGTAAGCCCTGTTTCACTTTAGAGGAAAGATTATGGGCAGGGCCACTGTGTACAACAGGGTAGGTGTTTCATAGCACAAGGGTACCATGATCCTACAAGGGCATGAGTTCACAGTGAAATCCACCCCATGGTCTACTCACCAAGCTATGTGCCATGGCAGGAAGCTGTGACTGCCCAGAGAAGGTGTCTGGGTGCCTCTCCTCTCATCTCACACCAATGACCAAGGCACCAGTGACCAAGCCATCTGCCTGTGGAGCTACACCCTTTTTATAATTTCCCCAAAGATATAATTTCACCCACCTGAAGCTCTAGGTACAGGTTAGAGGAGTCTGAGAAACAGAAACAAAGCTACCTAGCTGAAGACTGGGCTTTTGTACATAGAGAGGTATGTTAGCAGACAGAAATGTAAATTATTGATGTTAATCACATCTCCTGACTTCAGAGCTCAGAATTTTAATGGTTAGAGCTCAGTGTTTTTCATATGAAGTTCTGCTGTCCAATATGGTAGCCACTGGCCATGTGTAGTCAATTAAATTTAAATTAAAAATTCAGTTCCGTGATTACACTAGCTATATTTCAAGGGCTTAATAGCTACAGTTGTATGTAGTTTGGGGTGGCTCAGATGGTAAACAATCTGCCTGCATTACAGGAGACCCAGATTCTAGCTCTGGATTAGGAAGATCCCCTGAAGAAAGTAATGGAAACCCATTCCAGTATTCTTTCCTGGAGAATGCCATGGTTTGTGGCTACCATTGTGGCTGGTGCAGAATAATAAAATATTTCAGTTATTGCAGAAAGTTGTACTGGGTGATGCTGTTATAATCAACTTTTTCTAGCCTATAGATTGTTTCTTGATCTATTAATGCATTAAATTAATTAGGCCACTGTCATTTTATTTTGTCTAGTAAATGACTGCTTATCAGACCTGAAGAGCATGTAAATGCATGTAATAGTTTTAATGTCATTTCAAAATTTTGTATCTCACATTTATTTATTCTTCAGCTCTATCCCTGCTCCTCTCTCCAGAAGCCACTTGTGTTATGTATCAGTTATGTTATCAGTTTTTTTATGTATTCTTTCAGAGATCCACAAGAATAGATATAGCACACTCATGTACATGAGCAATATCTCCTTTTATTCTTCTCTTAAATAATAACATGTTTAATAGTTGTTCTACTCCATAATTTTTTTTCACAATGTAAATTGAAGATGATTCCATATTAAGTATATAAAGAGCTTCATTCATTTTGAAGACTGTATGGTATTCCATCATGTGAATATGTATGTGTGTGTGTTTACATGTCTTCTCATTATTTTCTGTTACAAATAACGCTGCAGACAATAACTTCTACATATACGTCATTTCAAATTTGTAAGACATATTTATAGGATCAATTTCTGAAAGAGGAACTGCGTCTAGGTGATATGCATTTGAAGTTTGTATAGACATAGGCACATTTTCCATAACAGGCTACACTGACTTAGACTTTGGCTAGTCATATCTTAATGTGGTTGTTTCTCTACACCATCACCAATGGGATACATTATCCATTTTTTTTCTCATAAGTAGAAAATTATATGTCAGTGTAATTCTAATTTGTATTTTCTTATTGTAGCAGAAAGAAGCAACCTTTCATGTGTTTAGTAATCATTTGATTATTATTTGACTGCCAAAAGGAATGTTTCTTTATATTTGAAATACTTTTAACTGGAATAGGACTTGTGTGGATTTGGACTTGGTGAATATTCCCAATATTTGTGCCATATCAGTATTCACTTTTCTTAAATCTTCCTTACTTTTAGAAATGTTTTCTTTATTTTCTAAAACAAATTTATAATGTTTAATTTCCAGATTTCTCCATTGGGCATTATAGTTATATATATGTGGATTGTCATTTATCTGTCCTTGCTACTTTCTCTCAAATTTTAAATTGTCATGATTTACTTTTTCTTGTTTCATATCAAAACTACTATTGTGCTTTCAATGCTATTTGTTCTCTCATATTTCTTCAAATTTTATCTTCACTTTAGCATTTGTTTCTTCATTTTCAGAGTTCTTCATTTCATGTTTGGTTTCCTTTAGTGTCAGCATCTCAGGCTGAAACACATCTATTTTTGCACAGTCTTTTTTTATAAGAATGATTAATTAATTTTAGGGGACAATTCCTGATTAAATATTTTGTGATAATTTTTATCTGTCCTGTGATTTTTTTTCTTTTTTTCTGGTAGCTCTTCTTTATTTGACTTTTGTGTCAGTCTCTCTTTTTTTTAAATCTATTCCTGTAGCATTTTTGTACAGATACTGTGCTGGTCTTTTATATTCATTATTCATTTGTAAAGGAAGCAGAACTTTTCCTGGTCAGGTATTGACAGAAAATTTATATGGAGTTGGCACTGTATTCCAGGTTACCCGGGACTTCCTTAGGATCTGTGAGCTTGTAGGCAGTGTATATTTGTGGTTGTTCAGTAGCTCAGTTCTGTCTGACTCTGTGACCTGATGGACTGCAGCACGCCAGCCCTCCCTGTCCTTCACCATCTCCTGGAGCTTGCTCAAACTTATGTCCATTGAGTCGGTGATGCCATTCAACCATCTCTCCCTCTGTCATCCTGGTCTTCTCCTGCCCTCAATTTTCCCAGCATCAGGGTCTTTTCCAATGAGTAGGCTCTTCACATCAGGTGGCCACAGTATTGGAGCTTCAGCCTTAGCATCAGTCCCTCCAATGAATATTCAAGATTGGTTTCTTTTAGGACTGACTGGTTTGATCTCCTTGCAGTTCAAGGGATTCTCAAGGGATTCCAACACCACAGTTCAAAAGCATGAGTTCTTCGGTGCTTAGCTTTCTTTACTGCCCAGCTCTCACATCCATACATGACTACTGGAAAAACCATAGCTTTGACTAGACAAACTTTTGCTCAGCAAAGTAATATCTCTGATTTTTAATATGTTGTTTAGATTGGCCATAGTTCTTTTTCCAAGGAGCAAGCATCTGTTAATTTCATGGCTGCAGTCACCATGTGCAATGATTTTGGAGACCAAGAAAATAGAGTTTGTCACTGTTTCCATTGTTTCACCATTTATTTGTCATGAAGTGATGGGAACAAATGCCATGATTTTAGTATTTTGAATGTTGAATTTTAAGACAGCTTTTTTCACTCTCCTCTTTCACCTTCATCAAGAGGCTCTTCAGTACCTCTTTTCTTTCTTCCATAAGGGTGATGTCCTCTGCATATCTGAGGTGAGGTTATTAATATTTCTCCTGGCATTCTTGATTGCAGCTTGTGCTTCACCCAGCCCAACACTTCACATTGTTTATGATGTGAGTTCTCTCTTCTGCTTTGTCAGTACAGAGACAGTTTCTTGAAAATATTGTGTGTTTGTGTGATCATTTTTTTTAGCTTCACCCTTGTTTACCTTCTACTCGGTGTGTACCATCATCCTGCTGTTAAAAACAAAGCTTTCGCAATCAGGACACAGGTTATTTTCCTCTCTTTTAAAAAAGGGTTTTCACTATTGATTTTTCACCCTGAGATTTCCTGTCATGGTTTCCTCTCCCTGATTCTTCCTTAGGGAGCCCTTGCTTGGTTTCCTTTGTGTGAACAGCCCCAAACTTAACCTGTAGTTTTAAAGATTTTTTTTTTCATTATTATTTTTTTTAATTGTTTTTGCCATACATTGTCATGATATCACCATGGGTTTACATATGCTTCCCCTCCGGAACCCCCCTCCCTCCTCCCTCCCTCCTGGGAAATCTCGCTGCACCAGCCCCGAGCATCAATCCTGGGCTGGCGATTGATTAGACATATGATAATTAACATGCTTCAATGCCCTTCTCCCATATCATCCCACCCTTACCCTCATCCACAAAGTCCATGAGTCTATTCTATACATCTGCGTTCCTTTTGCTGTCTCGTATGTTGGGTTCTCTTTACCGTCTTTCTAAATTCCATATATATGCATTAATATACTGTATTGTTGTTTTTGCTTCTGGCTTACTTCACTCTGGATAATGGGCTCCAGTTTCATCCATCTTAGTAGAATTGCTTCAAATGAATTTTTTTTAATTTTTTTTATGCTGAGTAATTTTAACTGTTAATATTTTTAGCAAAAGTGGAATTTTAATTTTGATTTTTAGCACTCATTCTTTGGAAGAGACTCTTTTACCAGACCACCTGACCTGCCTTTTGAGAAACCTGTATGCAGGTCAGGAAGCAACAGTCAGAACTGGACATGGAACAACAGACTGGTTACAAATAGGAAAAGGAGTACATCAAGGGTCCCTGCTTATTTAACTTACATGTAGAGTACATCATGAGAAACACTGGGCTAGATGAAGCACAAGCTGGAATCAAGTTTGCCAGGAGAAATATCAATAACCTCAGAAATGCAGATGACACCACCCTTATGGCAGAAAGTGTAGAACTAAAGAGCCTCTTGATGAAAGTGAAAGAAGAGAGTAAAAAAAGTTGGCTTAAAGCTCAACATTCAGAAAACTAAGATCATGGCATCTGGTCCCATCACATCATGGCAAGTAGATGGGGAAACAGTGAAAACAATGGCTGATTTTATTTTGGGGGGCTCTAAAATCACTGCAGATGGTGATTGCAACCATGAAATTAAAAAACATGTACCCCAGTGTTCATCGCCGCATTGTTTACAATAGCCAGGACATGGAAGCAACCTAGATGTCCATCAATAGATGAATGGATAAGAAAGCTTGGTACATATACACAATGGAATATTACTTGGCCATTAAAAAGAATTCATTTGAATCAGTTCTACTCAGGTGGATGGAACTGGAGCCTATTATCCAGAGTGAAGTAAGCCAGAAGCAAAAACAAAAATACAGTATACTAATGCATATATATGGAATTTAGAAAGATGGTAACGAGAACCCTGCATGCGAGACAGCAAAAGAAACACAGATATATAGAACAGTCTCATGGACTCTGTGGATGAGGGCAAGGGTGGGATGATATGGAAGAACGGCATTGAAACATGTTAATTATCATATGTGAAATTAATCGCCAGCCCAGGGTTGATGCTCAGGCTGGTGCACCGAGATGTCCCAGGGGGAGGGAATCGGGAGGGAGGAGGGAGGGGGGTTCTGGAGGGGGAGCATATGTATACCCATGGCGGTTTCATGTCGATGCATGGCAAAACCAACACAATAAAGTAAAGAAAATTAAAAAATAATTCAACCTCTTTTCTCACAATACTATTTTTTCTGGAATTATTAAACCTCCCCATCAGCAGACTTCAGACGTTACCATTGTGGTTTACTTGTTTATGTGTTCCTCACCCCACAGCTATATAATTGGTCATCAAGTTCTGTAACAATTACAGCATTAATTACATCCTGCTTTATAGGAGACAGTGTGATGGATAGTAATGGATGGTAATGCCTTTGGGCTTGAGTTAGAGGTATTTCTGCCTTGAGCTCATAAGCTTTCGAGAACCCTGCATGTCCTGGATCCACAGTCAAATAATTTTTCAAACTCATAGCCAACACCTGTACAAATGTTCTTCGGACCCAAAGAAATGCTTTTCCACATCTCTTGACCTATTTGCTTGAAAGAATACTTCAGAGCTGCAAAAACTGGTGAATTGTGCTACTGCTCTATTGAATATGGACACTCCTTTGGAGTAAAAAGAATATGAACACTGGAAGCTTTCAAAAGTGAAAAAATAGAGATTATACTAACTTGTCATACTCTTCCTCTAGGATAGCATGGATGCAATGAATTCTAACATAGCCAACTATTGTTTCCCGGTAGTGCTGAGCAATCATCTTTTTTTGCTGCTTATTTATAATTCATTGTTCAGAAGGTACTCAAGTTAGCACATTATTTATCACAGTTGCGCTTGGAGAATGAAGAGCATTTTGTAATACTAAATAATTCATGCTGCTCTTAAATGAGCTTGCTTATAGGTCTAGTTTAATGTGGTAAAGCCAATTCTTTACCTTAGCAACTAAGTGGAGGTTGAGCACTAATTTTCAAATAGTCTCATTTTTATAAAAATACCTCATTGCAATAAATTAAATTTCTCCAGATTTATTAAACTGATAACTTAAATTTTTGATATTAATTATGTTGTATCTTATAAATTTTAATACTTAAAATGCACGGTAACTATTTTTGAAAGTAACTATTTGAAAAATATCATCACTTATTTATATTTGTTAAATATAAATAATTATGTAAATTTGAGAAAACTACATTCAAGTTTTAGAAACTATCGTGTTTATAATTTTAATCCTTTCACAAATTGATGTCAGTGGAACAGTTATGTAAAACAAATCTTGATTAAGAAGCATAGTGATCTTGTTGAAACAAAGGCAAGACAAATAAATCTATTAGAAATACGTACTATTTAATGAATTGTACAATTTTTACTTCATTACTCATCAAAGAATTGTTGATCTATCAACAGACTACTCAGATACGCACAGCAATAAGTACATTTAGTTGCCTTTTAAAGTATTATATGACTTTCAGTCATATAAAAACACAACTTGCATATATTTTTCAAGTTAAGATACATTTGTCTTAATAGGACAGAATACATACTAAGTCACAATCTGCGAGTATAATTTATGAGCCTGATAATTTATGTTAAGGTGTCTGACTTGTGGGCTTCCATTCCTAGCCTTGCCACAAGCCCTGCAAATAAATAAGAAGGTACCGGCCTTGTCCATGAGAGGCTCATGGTCCACCTTCCCAACTTCTTAAAGTCTTCTGTTTATAATGTCTTTACTGAATTCACCTTTTAAAGGGTCTCCAATTCCAGTAAAAAGCCATGTTTTACTAATATTGAAAGTCCTTAGTGTATGTTACATATAATAAGGGAATTGTGAATTGTACTGAATTGAGTTGAAAGAAAAAAAAAATGAGAGAGGAGTAGACCTTTAAGAGAAATAAGGTGCTGGTTATACATAAGGGAAGAGTGATTGTGACAAAGAGGTCATTTGAACCCTATTATATCTGTCGAAATTGCCTTAGAAATCATTTCATGCAATTTTCTGAAATATAAACTAACAGGTTCATGTTTCACATTATAACTCATCTTAAAACCAGAAAAGATTTAGCAGAAAATATGATGTGTCAATCTGGATAGTCTTATTTGTTATAGGTCTCCTTAGGAGAGATTTGGAAAGAATTCTCATCTTAGGTTCTTTATTTCACTATTGAAATTTTAACCAATGTCTCCCTTCCTGGTTGTAGGCTCACTTAAATAGTTTTTTAAAAAGCTATGTGGTTTTACATGAACAATATGAGCCAAGTTTTTTTTTTTTTTCCTATATGCCCATCATAAAGTGAAATAAATGTACTGGCAAAAGCCAGAGAAATCTTGAGAAAATTGAGTGGTTGTCATTTCCATGAATAGAAAAGCAAAACACCGGCTGTTAGAAAATAGAATTTTGAAAAAATCTTTTTGTGAGTGATTCTGTTTTCTGTTGAATATATATTAGAAATACTAATCGGAAGCCTGCTGTGACAAAGAAAGCTTTGAAACCGCTGCAAACTGTGTTCTACTGCTCAGAAGATAAGAAGGAATGTCATTTTTCCATCTTTTAAGACAGCCTTGTACTATTTCTTATTTTTCTCGCTCCATGAGTGAAGGTCAAAGATTAACTCAAAAATATTTTGAAGTATTATAGGTTAAGATTGGAGAAAAACTGCTATAAATTTTTTAAGAAATATATCATTTGAATGTAAATTTTTAGGGGAATGAAAAATTAAAACTAGAGAGTGAATTACAGTATAATACTTTATTATTGCTCAGAAAGGACAATAGGTTAAATGAATGGCTATTTGCTTTAATTTTCAAAGACTGTATCCAGGAGGTCTGTATTATTTCTAAGAATTGAAAAAAATGATTAACTAAACTTGATGAAATGACTTCCTATTCGATTTGCTGCTTTGTATAGTGTTCAACTCATAAATTATGTGCTTAATGATATATTTCCAACTACCTAGCTAGAGCAGAAATGTTACAAAGGGGTACCAACTAAGAATTGATAACTGATGAGTAATTTATAAATAGATATACCTCAAATAGATGCTATTTGAAAAGGCTCTCATGGGGAACAAAGCTTTGATTTGGACTACTTTGTAGTATTTTTCTTAATTGAAAAGGTATTCCCTAATTAGTAGAATTATCACAGATACACAATAGCATTTACATAGTTCTCATCTATTCCCCCTTTTCTTTGACTTATTGCCTCAGAGTTTTAAAAAGAAGATTTGAGAGTTGGTCAATGAAGTAGAAAAAAATAAAAGAATAAACACAGCTGAATAGAGGTCTTGCTAGATTCAAAGAAGAGGAAAGATTTCATAAGTGGAGTAAATGAGCTGGCAGCTTAAATAATGTCCTAGGAACTTTTAGCTGGAAGTCCCCAGACTGATTATTCAACAAGGAGACTTCAGCCTCTGAGTTAATTTTGGTTTTGGTGATCACTTTCAGCAATAGCCATAACCTAGAAAAGAAAGATATAATCACCTTATAGGATTTAGAGATCTTGTATGTTTGTGTGTGTTCGATGTTAGTCCATAAAATTATTTATTTTAGTGGAATACACTATTTCGAAAGCTATTTATTTCTAATAGAAAATTTGAAATTTATGCATGACCATTTTCCTCAAGCCTCAATTACCATGGGAAATAAAGGCTCAACTTATAATCACAGAATTATTTGATACCAACCAGCTCTTTCCACCTAATTATTTTACCTGGATCCCTATCTCTCCTCCCCATCTTTAGTGGCTGGCTTCTGTTCTCCTATCAGGAGTGAAGCAACCGGAAGTCTTCTGTCATCCTGAACCCACATGGCCTAGGACTGCAATAAAGACAGTACCCAGCTTCCCCTTTTAACCCCTGTCCTGACTCAGTTTTGCTTCTTGCCGACTCTCCTTCTAGCATACGCTTGTTAAAGACCTTCCCTCTGGTTTTATCTCTGACCTCACCACCTTTGCAGACATGCTAAATTCCATCTAAGATTCCCAAGCAGTGCTAATCACTTGATCTTCACTGCTTCCCAAATCAAGTTTTGTTATAATAATCCTACACACACCTGACCAAAAAGAAATATATACGTTTTCAGAAAAACCCTGTGTCAAAGTAGCTTGGATCTGTGAATCCTTCAAATAGTAAAGGGGGCATTAACTAGAAAGAAGTTAAGCTTCTTTGGTAAATTGAATCACAATATCCCTATGCAGGTAAAAACCGCCACTCAACCAATCCAATGCATTCACAAATATATACTGTGTGCACACTATGTGATATGCATTTTTCCTGATATTGGGTATATGGCTTTGAGTAAAACAATCAAGATTTCTACTGGCATGGAATCTCGTTTTGGGTGGAGTATAGATTCAGCAGTTTTCTGTGTCCTCACCTGGTAATGCTGCTTAGTAGACAAAGAACCTTTCCCAATAGGGTGAGGCCAGAGAAGGTAGACTTCCTGTCATCCAAGCTGTTACCATTAATTTGTTTAAAGTTGCTGTCCCTAGTGCTCACTAGCATGTCACCCCCAATCTGGCAACTCAAAAAACATTATTTTCATTCTTTTTGTAAATATTCTATTATAAAGCCTTTCTGGATCTTGGTTATTCAAAATTGTATTTTGTCAATAAAAGAAGTAACTCAAAAATGAAGTTGGAGAAGAGTCCTTCTAGTCCAGGTTTGGATTTTTTTGTTGTTAAATTCTATCTTGATTTTTTGTTAGGAAAGTCATCCAGTAGTCAATAACATTGGATTGACCCCAAAGCAGCATTGCACAGTTGTTTTGATGATTCAGAAGCATTCTTAAGGTGAAGTACCTGAAGGGCACATCTTAACAATGGCCCTGGTAAAGCACATGGAGCTGGTTAGTGGACAGTTCAACCATGAGAATGGCATAAAAAACAGCATATTAGGGTATCACTAGAGAAAATCAAGAGTTCCTACATAAGCTCATTCAGTTTCATTTATAGCCTCTGTGTGCCACTTTCTATAAACTTGTTTATTTTCTTAGCAGAAAAAAAAGAAAACAAAAAAAACCCATTTATTTTATTCAAGCTCCCAAAGTCAGAATGAATTTGCCTAGACCTGCTGAATTGGTTCTGTTCATAAACTTCTGGTAAAAGTTCACTTTATTTTCTCTAGCCATGCTTCTCTTTTTCTGTTTGACTGGAAAGATTCTCTCTTATGTCTGAAGAATTCATGTTCCCCATTGGAGCTCTAGCTGACTGCTGTGGCCTGCTCTGAAGTTGACCTCATAGTTAGCAATGCATTCTGAGATGAGTGAGTCACTTCTTTAGCAACAGTCATGCAGCTGTGAAACCTCTGTGGGGTTTCCCTGTCCATCTCTGCCAATTTGAAATACCAGATTCTGCGATGCTGACTTCAGTCTTCACACCCAATAAGAGGAGGCTGGACATTTATAACTAGACCGGGCTTCTGTGCATATTTATGCAAAGGGGTGGGAAGATTCTAAAGGGACTCTTTGACATGTAAATTATCAAAGAAGTCTGGCCCTCTTTGTCTTCTGCCCTTTCCTAGTCTTCTTTCTCAAACAGGAAATGGACAGAATAGAGCAAGTTTTACCTCTCTGTCTGAAGACTCACTAACATTTTCTGGGGATCTAAAATATAAACCTGATACATTAATTTCCATCACCACAAGTCTCCTTCTTTAAAAAACAAAGAAAAAGAAAACCACACCTTTAGGAATAAGATAAACCTGCATTAGTTAGAAAAAGTCCTGCCCTTTGCCATAGATCCTAAGCTCCTTAAGAGTTGGTGTTGTGTTATTCATTGTTGTATAATAGTGCCTGGCACTTACTTGATGCTTAATAAATATTTACCAATCTAATGGATAAATGGGAAACATTTGGTAAGTTGCAGTTTTGAATGAGTAGATGCAAGATCTGAGCAAAAAGAATGTTGTTGGTTTGCCATTCACACTTAGGCTTGGCTTGAGATTGTGTGTCATCTATAGGACAGTCTCTGCTGAAGAAAAAACTTCCTAGCAGAAACCAGGCTGCTGTGATGGCTGAGATCATCCTTCTGAGTCTAGACATTTTATATGCCAAAGGAGAGTGCTTCCTTTGCATGTCTGAGCTATAAAGCTCACCATCCTGTCTCCAAACAGATGTAAATGCTTTTAAGAGCATAGTATGCAATGGTCCCAAAGAGAGCCATGGGGAGTTTGTGTTTGTTTGGAAATTGCAATACCAGTTTTCCAAGGTAAACAAGAGATTCACAAACTCTTTGTTCCTGAAAATGTTTCCATTTCTGCTTAAAAGAGATGTGTCCAGACTAACTCATAAGAAATAATGAGAGATATGTGAATAATAGCCTGGAAATAAAAGTAAGGATTCTTTCCAGTGCAGAACTGTATGAGACAGTCTTCACTTCTGAGCAGCAGAGTGCCTCATGCTGAAATTGTTGCATATGGAAATATCACTTTTCCAAAGCAATCTAATACTTCTCCCAAATTGACTTTTGAAGTGACACAGACTTCTGTTATTTCTCTTTAAACTTCTCTTCAGTTTATATCCAACTTATAGCTCTGTTCTTCGAAATGAATATGTTTATGCTATTAGAAACTCACTAACTACAGAGATGACTGGGAAGATTCGCGAATCCTAGTGGTGTTACTGCTCAACTGAAAGGGACCCTGGAAGTGGATGTGTGAGGTGGGTTCCAGACATGGTGACTATCACAAGGAGAACCATTACTTCCCTACAGCTTCCATATGAAGAACTGTAAAGCACTTTGAATCTGTGTATCACTTATAAAATCAGGAACCATAAAGGCTATTTAAAAATCCATGATCTCTTTTATTAATAGGTAAGTTAATAGATTGTTTAAAAGTTGGTCAATCCAACATTTTTATTTGGTGTGAATTTTTCCTGATTATTTTTTTAATCACAGATAATAATGCATTTTGGCCAACTCTTAGCAAAAGCAGAAAATCATAGAATCACATTTTGCTTTCCTGTTCAGGATTTATTTCCTGACACATCTGTTTTCTGAGACCAAGATTTGATGACTTATACCCTAGGTTAAACTTCACTTGAAGGCAGATGTTTAATTCTCCTTTTACTTATGCGATTTCTCAGCCACATGGTCATAGCAAAGAAAATAATTTTTGACCATTTGTTTGCTTTAGTTCTTATAAGACAAATGTTCTTCATGTATACAGATTTCGTTTATATCCAGTGAGTCAGTACAGTAGCTTTTCTTGCTTATATTTTGACAGAAACTAATTCTCAGGCCAATGTTTAAAAGTACAACTACCACTAGAGATGACTGTAATTCTAATCTTTCACATATCATACAGGTAAATAATTATAGATTTGTTTTCTCTCTCATTATTTGTTCTCTCTCTGGTGGTTCAGATTGTAAAGAATCCTCCTACAGTACAAGAGAGCCTGGTTCAATCCCTGGGTCAGGAAGATCTCCTGGAAAAGAGAATGACCAACCACTCCAGAATTCTTGCTTGGAGAATTCCAAGGACAGAGGGCCCTGGTGGGCTATAGTCCATGGGTTTGCAGAGTCAGTCACGACTGAGCCACTAACACAATGAAAGTGACCATGCTGTGCTGTGTTCTTAATCGCTCAGTCATGTCCAACTCTCTGCATCCGAGGACTGTAGCCCACCAGGCTCCTCTGTCCGTGGGGATTCTCCAGGCAAGAAGACTAGAGTGGATTGCCATGCCCTCCTCCAAGGGATCTTCCCAACCCAGGGATTGAACCCAGGTCTCCTGCATTGCAGGAGAATTATTTACCATCTGAGCCACCAGGGAAGGTACTAGCCTATGAGCTCTACATTAATTAATGCATTGAATCCTCACAACAATTTTTGAGGTAGGGATTCTAAATTTTCTGTTTTTACAGATAAAATAATTGAATCATTTAGAAATGATTTAAAAGCATCAAGTAATTTAAAAATATGCAAATAATTAGACACAGTCATAGGTAGCATAACTCTAGATATATTCTTAACTGGACACTACAGAAGCTCTTGTAGTATCCATTATTAGATATGTGATTTGCAAATACTGCCTCCTGGTCTATATGTTTTCAGTCTTCTGTCAGAATCTTTCAAAGAAGAGCAGTTTTTAACTTTGAAGACGTACAGATTATTTTTTTCTCTTATGAGTTTTGTTTTTAGCCTTATATCTAACAATTTTTTGACTAATCAAAGGTGAGAAACATCACAAAAACTACCACAACAGTCACCTATACTTCAGTAAAAATATTAAATGTTTTATAAAACAAAATAATCAGCAAAAAAATAAGATAACAAGTGAAGGAAAATTCAAAACACAAAAATACAAATGACTAACATTGGCCACCTAATGCAAAGAGCCAACTCATTGGAAAAGACTTTGAAGCTGGGAAAGATTGAGAAGGAGAAGGAAGCAGCAGAGGATGAGGTGGTTAGATAGCATCACTGACTCAACGCACATGAATTTCAACAAATTCCGGGAGATGGTGGGGGACAGAGGAGCCTGGTGTGCTGCAGACCATGAGGTTGCAAAGAGTCAGACACAACTTAGCAACTAAACAACCACAATATTCAGTCTCATTAGTAATGAAATAAGCTCAAAGTAAAACAACAGCCTAACTCCATGTTTAATTTTCGAGACTGGCATATGCAAAATAATTATTAGAAGTTAAGTTTGGTGGAGGCTGTTGAAACGAAAAATTCGTTGTTGGGATGTCCAATTATTATAGCCTTGCTGGAGGGCAATTTGTCAAGGTGATGCTGGTGACAGCGGTGGCATTCACAATGACTGCTGACATTTGCTGAATGTTTACCATCTGCCATCAACTATGGGCTTCCCAGGGGCACAAGTGGTAAAGAACCCACCTGCCGATGTAGGGGACACAGGAGACTCAGGTTTGATCCCTGGTGTGATAAGATCCTCTGGAGCAGGGCTTGGCAACCCACTCCAATATCCTTGCCTGAAGAATCCCACGGACAGAGGAGCCTGGTGGGCTACAGCCCATGGGGTCGCAAGAGTCAGACACGACTGACACAACTGAGCACCATACCAAACAAGCGAAGAGTTTTGCAATATATTCTTATGAAAAAGTAGGAAAATATGTGCAGTGGAACATTATTCATTTTTTATTATAAAAATATAGATTTATATGATACAACTCACACATCAGTGCCTTGGAGGGAAAAGTTTGAAGAAATCTACAGCAAAATATGTATAGTGGGACTTTCCTGGTAGCCCAGTAGTTAAGAATCAGTTCCTTAAACATATTTCTACCCATTTCAGAACCTTTGTGCATGCTCTTCAACATTCAGGTCAATTCTCATTTAGTCAAGAAAGCTTTCCACTATATTTATTAGAGATCAGTATCTTTTTGTATATTCTCACAGCTCTTTATCTTATTCATAGAAGGTCTCATAATTGTACAAGATTTTGCAATTACTCTGTCAACATCTGACTCCCACTATAGTAACTTACCTGAGGGTAACAGGCACTCTCTCTTACCTTGTCTATCTATTAACTGCTCTGTACCCAGTCTTTGTATACTGGTTGATTAAACAGACATTTGTTGAGTAAAAGAATTTAAAATACAAAAAATAAAAGCTCTAAACTACAAAAAAAAAAAAGAATCTTTCAAAGAGGAGCAGTTTTTAACTTTGAAGACCTACAGATTATTTTTTTCTCTTACGAGTTTTGTTTTTAGCCTTATATCTAACAATTTTTTTGACGAATCAAAGGTGAGAAACATCACAAAGATTTTCTCCTTTTTTGTACTAGAAGTTGCCTAGTTTTAAGTTTAAAAATAGAACTATGATCCATTTTGAGTTATTTTTATATATGATAAAAGCTGTTTATCAAGGTTTATTTTATGTATTTTTTGTGTATGGATATCCAATTGTTCAAACTTCATTTGTTGAAAAGACTGTTCATTCTACATAGAATCACCTTAGCATCTTGGTCAAATATCATTTGTCCATGTATATATGAACAAACACATTTCTAGATTCTGTATGTTTCATTGATCTATTTGGTCATTTAGATGCTGATGCTACATTGCCTTTTTAATTATAGTTTTATTATAAATCTTGAAGTCAGGCAGTTTTAGTCTTCCAACTTTGTTCTTTTTCAAGTTGGTTTGGTTATCCTAGATCCTTTGACTTTTCCATGTGAATTTCCATACAGCATTTCCATATGAATTTTAGAATCAACTTCTATATTACTACAGAGATGCATAATAAGATTGCACAGAACCTATAGATATTTGTGAATTGGCATTTTAACAATATTGAGCACTTTAACCTATGAATAAAATATTATTATTTGTTTAGACCTTGTAAAATTTCTCTCAGCAATGTTTTGTAGTTTTCAGTGTACAGGTCTTATGCATCTTTAGTACAATTTATTTTAAATAAGGATTTAGTATTTTTGATGCTATTGTACCTAGTATTGGTTTTTAACTTTAAATATCTCATCATTTATTACCAGTATATAGAAATATGATTTCTTTTTATATTGATCTTGTGTCATTCAATCTTCTTCAATTCATGTTTTAGTTCTGATAGCTTTCTCATAGATCCTAATGAATTTTTTACAAAGAGATCATGTAATATACAAATAAATATGGAAAACTTGAAACCACCAAAAATAGAGTTGACCTACTTGACATTCATAGAAGACTATACCTCGAAAGAGCAGAGTACATATTATTTTAGACAACATTTAGCAAGAAAGACCTACTTTGGGTAAGCCATAATATGCCTCAATAAATATAAAAGATCTGGGCACACAAACTATGCTGTCTGACCACAATGGAATTAAATTAAAAGTCAATAACAGAAATATCTATATAAAATTTATATATTTTTAAAACTCATTATTTTCTTCATTTTTTTTCTGCCTCTTTTTCTCTTGCCTCTCAGTGGGAACTCTAATTATATTATTAAAAGTTCCCCTAAATTCACTGGCAATCTCTTCAGCTAACAAAATCATTAAAAAAATTTTTTTTTTATTGTGTTGGTTTTGCCATACAATGACATGAAACCTCCATGGGTTTACATATGTTCCCCCTCCAGAACCCCCTCCCTCCTCCCTCCCAATTCCCTCCCCCTGGGACATCTCGGTGCATCAGACCCAAGCATCAACCCTGGGCTGGTGATTGATTTCACATATGATAATTAACATGTTTCAATGCCATTCTCCCATATCATCCCACCCTTGCCCTCTTCCACATAGTCCACGAGTCTGTTCTATACATCTGCATTCCTTTTGCTGTCTCGCATGCAGGGTTCTCGCTGCCATCTTTCTAAATTCCATATATATGCGTTAGTATACTGTATTGTTGTTTTTCCTTCTGGCTTACTTCACTCTGGATAATAGGCTCCAGTTCCGTCCACCTGAGTAGAACTGATTCAAATGAATTTGTTTTTAATGCTGAGTAATATTCCATTGTGTATACGTACCACAGCTTTCTTATCCATTCGTCAGTTGATGGGCATCTAGGTTGCTTCCATGTCCTGGCTATTGTAAACAAAGCAGCGATGAACACTGGGGTACACGTGGCCCTTTCAATTCTGGTTTCCTCGGTGTGTATGCCCAGCAGTGGGATTGCTGGGTCATATGGCAGTTCTATTTGCAATTTTTTAAGGAATCTCCACACTGTTTTCCATAGTGGCTGTACTAGTTTGCATTCCCACCAACAATGTAAGAGGGTTCCCTTTTCTCCACATCCTCTCCAGCATTTATTGCTTGTAGACTTTTGGATGGCAGCCGTTCTGACTGGTGTAAAGTGGTACCTCATTGTGGTTTTGATTTGCATTTCTCTGATAATGAGTGATGTTGAGCATCTTTTCATGTGTTTGTTAGCCATTTTTATGTCTTCTTTGGAGAAATGTCTGTTAAGTTCTTTGGCCCACTTTTTGATTGGGTTGTTTATTTTTCTAGAATGGAGCTGCAGGAGTTGTTTGTATATTTTTGAGATTAATTGTTTGTCCATTGCTTCATTGGCTATTATTTTCTCCCATTCTGAAGGCTGTCTTTTTACCTTGCTTATAGTTTCCTTTGTTGTGCAGAAGCTTTTAATTTTAATTAGGTCCCATTTGTTTATTCATGCTTTTATTTCTGATATTCTGGGAGGTGGGTCATAGAGGATCCCACTTTGGTTTATGTCAGAGAGTGTTTTGCCTATGTTATCCTCTAGGAGTTTTATAGTTTCTGGTCTTATGATTAGATCTTTGATTCATTTTGAGTTTATCTTTGTGTATGGTGTTAGAAAGTGTTCTAGTTTCATTCTTTTACAAGTGGCTGTCCAGTTTTCCTAGCACCACTTGTTAAAGAGATTGTCTTTTCTCCATTGTATATTCTTGCCTCCTTTGTCAAAGGTAAGGTGTCCATAGATGCGTGGATTTATCTCTGGGCTTTCTATTTTGTTCCATTGATCTATATTTCTGTCTTTGTGCCAGTACCATACTGTCTTAATGACTGTGGATTTGTAGTATAGCCTAAAGTCAGGTAGGTTGATTCCTCCAGTTCCATTCTTCTTTCTCAGGATTGCTTTGGCTATAGGAGGTTTTTTGTATTTCCATAAAAATTGTGAAATTATTTGTTCTAATTCTCTGAAAAAGACTTTCCAAGACTAAAGCAGGAAGAGATAGATAATATTAATAGACCTATCACAAGCACAGAAATTGAAACTGTAATCAGAAATCTTCCAAAAAAACAAAAGCCCAGGACCAGATGGCTTCACAGCTGAATTCTACCAAAAATTTAGAGAAGAGCTAACACCTATTCTACTCAAACTCTTCCAGAAAATTGCAGAGGAAGGTAAACTTCCAAACTCATTCTATGAGGCCACCATCACCCTAATTCCAAAACCCGACAAAGATGCCACAAAAAAAGAAAACTACAGACCAATATCACTGATGAACATAGATGCGAAAATCCTTAACAAAATTCTAGCAAATAGAATCCAACAACACATTAAAAAGATCATACATCATGATCAAGTAGGCTTTATCCCAGGGATGCAAGGATTCTTCAATATTCGCAAATCAATCAATGTAATACACCACATTAACAAATTGAAAAATAAAAATCACATGATTATCTCAATAGATGCAGAGAAAGCCTTTGACAAAATTCAACATCCATTTATGATAAAAAACCCTCCAAAAAGCAGGAATAGAAGGAACATACCTCAACATAATAAAAGCTATATATGACAAACCCACAGCAAACATTATCCTCAATGGTGAAAAACTGAAAGCATTTCCCTTGAAGTCAGGAACAAGACAAGGGTGCCCACTCTCACCACTACTATTCAACATAGTTTTGAAAGTCTTGGCCACAGCAATCAGAGCAGATAAGGAAATTAAAGGGATCCAGATTGGAAAAGAAGAAGTAAAACTCTCTCTGTTTGCAGATGACATGATCCTATATATAGAAAACCGTAAAGACTCTACCAGAAAATTACTAGAGCTAATCAGTGAATGTAGTAAAGTTTCAGGATACAAAATCAACACACAGAAATCCCTGGCATTCCTATACACTAACAATGAGCAAACAGAAAGAGAAATTAAGGAAACAATTCCATTCACCATCGAAACAAAAAGAATAAAATACTTAGGAGTATTTCTACCTAAAGAAACAAAAGACTTGTATATAGAAAACTATAAAACACTGATGAAAGAAATCAAAGAGGACACAAATAGATGGAGAAATATACCGTGTTCGTGGATTGGAAGAATCAATATAGTGAAAATGAGTGTACTACCCAAAGCAATCTATAGATTCAATGCAATTCCTATCAAGCTACCAAAATCATTTTTTATATGCTTTTCAGATTGGATAGTTTCCATTTCTATGTCTCTGGGTTTCTGATTTTTTCTTCTGTAGTGACTAATTGCTTTTAGTCCTTTCCATAGTGTATTTTTTCTTATGCATTATGGAGTTCACCTGTCAAAATTTAGGACTCATTTTATATCTTCCGTGTCACTACTTCAGGGTTTAAACATCAACAATCAGCTATAATTACTCTTTTAATGTTTTTATCTTGTAATTCTATCATCTGTGTCAGTTCTAGGTTGGTTTTGATTATTTTTCACCCTCGTTATTGGGCATATTTTCTTTTTTCTTTCATTCCTGGTAATCTTTAGTTTAATGTCATATTTTACAAATTTTAACTTGTTGGGTGTTATATACTGTCCTATTTCTATAAACCTTGAACTTTGTTACTTGGAAAAATTTGATTTGGGGGGAAGTGAGTGTTGATCTTAAGAGGTGTTAAGTTGACTGAAGCAGTGTTGAACTGGGGCTAATTATTCCTTGATACAAAGGCAAGACTCTTCTGAATGCTCTTTGCATTGTGGAGAAGCTTTTCTTCTCAGCCCTGTGGGAGCATGAAGTCCTGGTCCCTCTAATCCTTCTGGACATTTTTCTCTCCAGTCTTGGTACTTATCATTACTCTGCAGAATGCATGAGTGAGGGTTGCAGATCTCTAGGCCTCTCTATTCAACTGTCTCCTCTCTGTCGCTCTGTGACTCTGGCCTCTTTGTCTACTTGGGTTCTATGTTGTATTTCTTCAACATAAGGGCTCCCAGGCTCTGCCTGTATCGCATACATCCTGGAAAATACTGAATTGGGCTCATCATACTTGTTCCTTATCTCTTAGAAATCACTGACCTGTGCTGCCTAGCATCCAATATCTTGAAAATAATTTTTTCAAGTATTTTTATCTCGCTTTTCTGGATGTTTCAGGAAGGACAGTAAATCCAGAAGTAGAAGTCAATTAATTTGATTTTAAGAACTAAGAAGAGTGAGCATTTCTTATCTGTATACATTCACTGCTATCATAGCTACTGTGTAAACCGAAGATCTCTTTTCAATTTAATTTCCTCAAGACTACAATCTTTTTGATCTACTTTTATCCCTCCAAATGTGTTGGTTCCTTGATTTCTTTTTTAAAATCTGTAAAATTCATTATCTCTTAAAGGAACTAGAAGGGCAACTGTTGTTTGCCTATTAGTAGTTGAATCAATGTCTTTCAAATTCACTCAGATAGCTAAATAACCACCTTAGCTTGTTATGGAATGTGATCAAATACTAATACATTTCATTTCATGAGAGAATTTTTTTTTTTACTTTCAAAAAATGCAATCATAAAAAAAAAAAGAAGTACCTGCTGTCTCTGCAAGACTCCCCGAAATGCCCTTATTCTAGGAAATTCTACTGGCTCACTTCATCTCACCATGCAGGCGTCTGACCATCTCACATCATCACAAGCAGAAGAATGGTGAATATATTACAATAAGATACTTTGAGGGGAGTTCCCCAGTGGTCCAAGGACTAAGACTTCATGGTCCCAGTGAAGGGGGTCTGGGTTTGATCCCTGGTCAAGGAACTACATCCTTCATAATGCACCTAAGAGTTCAAATGCCACAATGAAGGTGGAAGATCTCAGATGCCATAACTAAGACCTAGCAGAGTTAAATCTAAGACCTAGCACAGTTAAATAAATAAAAATATTTTTTTAAAAAGTAAAAAAAAATGCAATCATAGGAACATAAGTGTCCACATCTCAAGTATTAATAAAAATTCTAATTTAATCATTCATGTATTCATTCAGCATGTGCCCATTGATTAGCTACATGATACATGTTTGATGCTAGATATAAATTTTCATTATTGTTCATAACTGTATTTAGGTCAATCAGACTGTACAGAGATTTTATGATGTATTTTATACTAGAGTTGTCTTTATGAAACACTCAATGGTACCTTCATATATATAGGCAATCTAACCTGAATCCTATTCTCAGATAATTACAGTGGTGAAACTTTGGGGTCCTACAAAGGGGACTCTGAAATAATGAGTCTGAAGTTCAATATTTCCAAGAATGTTATCTGAACAAACATATAAATTCAAAAAAGATATTGATCATATTTTTATCTGCTTGATATTCTGTGATATAATATTTAGAATTTTTGCATTGTATCAACCATCATGGAAATTCAGGAAATTTTTCCAAAACTTTTCTAAAAGATGATTATCACTTCAGGCCCTTTCTTTAGTTCAACCCCCCCCCATAACTGGAAACAGAGATTGATTTTTTAGAGGGCAATTTGGCAATCTGTATCCAAAGTCTTAAAGAGCTCATATCTTTTGATATGAACTTCTGGGATATTACCCAAAGGAATTGCCAATGGATATACAAAGTTGATCTATAAGAACATTCAACACAGTGCTTCTTAAAAAGGTGAAAAATTCGAAAAAACCACAAATGTTCAAAAAAGGATGTTTAAAAATATAATGATATAATAATGTAAGGGAAAACTATACAGTTACTTTAAAAGATAGATCTCAAGGTACAGAAAGATTATCATGTTAACTGGAGTAAAAAATTTCAGGTTCTGGATTCTATGTGTTATATGACCTTTTTATGCATGTGTTTATGTGTGTTTGGGAGTGTTTTCCTATGAAGCAGCACACATACACACATATAAAAACCAAAAGGACACATGCCAAATGCTAAGTTTTTTTTTTCTGTCTAGGGTAGGGCTGTTACGATTTTCTGACGTTACTTTCTCCTTGTCTGTACTACAATACTGGTATAGTGTGTAAGAAAAATATGGTCTTTTCTACCAAAGAAGATGTAAGAAATAAAGAAATGACTCATGTTCATTTTTCTAGAATAGTTAAATAGGTGGGTAAGATTCCTAAGATGATGGCTCCTAGTCAGTCCTTTGTTCTCTTCCCTTCCTGGTTCCTCTTCCTCCTTAGAACAATTTGGCTGGCTTTGAGAGCTTTACCCTGGACATGCTCAAAGAACTAAAGAGGTGGGGATAATAGTTAACATAAGTCATCCACTCAGGAGCTTACACATATTACTCATAGCCCCCACCGACCAATTAAAACTTGGGTGACATTCGGGGAAGATTGTGACTCTGTAGTCCTTAGCCTATGAGGAACCCAGTGGGGGTCGGGGGAACCTGGGTCTTAGGGATAAAAACCTAGCAGCCTTCCCACTCTGTGTGCTTGCCCCCAGACATTTGTCTGTAGGGCACCCTTCTGCAGAAGTAAAGACTGCCTTACCGGGCTGTTCTCATCGTCTTGTTCCTGCAATACCGTTTGAGAGCATTTCCAGCATCGTGTTAGGCTCCTCCAAGTTGAAAGGTTGTCCTGAAACATACATGGTTTCATGGTTAGAAAGCTTTTTCCTGTATTAAAATCTGCCTCTAAATAACTTCTAGCCAGGCATGTTCTGCTCTTTCATACTTCCAACTTTTTTCTCTTCAGATATTTGAAGAGTTGTTATTTCCATCTCTTTCAACCATTCTTCATGTGATAGGGTTTCCAACCTATTAACGTGCTCCCTCTCTTCTGTGAGGGGGCTGGGGTTCAGTTTGCCCATAGCTCTTAAGAAGAGGCTCCCAGAAATAAACTCTGCAGCCAGATGTGACCTGCCGACCTGTAATTGCAGATTACCTAAGTTTTTCCAACAGCCCAGTCAGACTCCTGGTTTCTATTGAAATGTTCTCCAGCCAAATCTCCCTCATCTGACACTTATACAATGGATTTATTGTAACGTGGATGCAAAGATTTGCGTTTGCATCTCTGAAGTTTCACCAACTCTATCTTCAGAACATTGTTGGTGTGTTCTGGTTTCTAAGCACTTTCACAGACATTATCTCATTTAATCCTCTCAGTGCGTTGATTTTGGCCCATTAACTGAAGCTTGGTCTGTAAGATCATTCCTGTTTGCCAGTCTTTCCTGTATTCACCATCAACACTTGCGTTTTCAAGGTAGATGAGGAACTGAACGAAAGTGGAGTAAATTTCCCCCTGAAGCTTTAGAGAGCAAGCTTGTAGGTAGAGTAATGTGCCAGGCAAGGCAGGAAGCACAGTGCTGGGGGCATAACTGCTGCATGCACTGACATCCCTGAGATGAGGGACACAGAATAGGAGCCAGTGAGGGGTGTTTCCAGGGCACCCTTGATAGAATATATGTCAGTAGGAAAACATTGTCTCCAAAATGTTCACAAGATGTTCTTTTCCCGGTGTACATGCAATGGCAGTCAAATGCAGGAATAGGACTTTGCTGAGAGGTTTGTAAAATCATGGATCAGAGACAATACGTGGCCTTTTACTGGATTTGTTTACTTCTTACTCCCTTTTACGGCTGTTTTAAAGTTCTGTCCTGGCATCTTGATTCTGTGTCACCATAGAAATATGGAAACTGTGTTCTTCAGGTGTTGCCCTCCAACTGTGGGCTGTCTGGTCTGCGTGACTCGTGGGAGAGTCACTGTCAGCGACGTTGCTCACTCGATTGTGGTCGGCTCCACCTCATTCCATTGCCTCTACTCCCTATATAAGGAGAGCGCTCTGTCTTCTTTGTTTCCCTGCCATATTTTCACTGTATTGCATCATAAGTGAAATGTAGGTTTGTTCCACCCTCCCTTACAATAGTCTGACTACTGCCCAACTATAGAATATAGATAAAGATATATTATTTTATTAAAAAGAGTTGCCAAGTTGCCATATTTTGAACAGAATATTCTCATGCCAACAGTCCTGATAGCTAGAAAAAAATTATTAAATCAAGTAAGTTGCAAGATATTTGATGTATATCTGTGTATAGAGCAGTGCAAACTAATGTCATAAAGGAGAAAATGTGTAGCTAGATTCCAAAAACTTTTCATAAATCTGTTTTAGAATTTGATCTATAGATGTGTAAAATCAAGTGTATCTCATTCTTATGGAAAGCATTTGAGAGTCCCTGTCAATCAATTCAGTTCAGTCACTTAGTCATGTCAGCTCTTTGCAACTACATGAACTGCACCATGCCAGGCTTCCCTGTACATCACCAATTCCTGGAGTTTACTCAAACTCATGTCCATTGAGTCAGTGATGCCATCCAACCATCTCATCTTCTGTCATCCCCTTTTCTCCCACCTTCAGTCTTTCCCAGCATCAAGGTCTTTTCCAGTGAGTCAGTTCTTCACAACAGGTGGCCAAAGTATTGGAGTTTCAGCTTTAGCATCAGTCCTTCTAATGAATATTCAGGACTGATTTCCTTTCGGATAGACTGGTTGGATCTCCTTGTAGTCCAAGGGACTCTTAAGAGTCTTCTCCATTATCAGAGAAATGCAAATCAAAACCACAATGAAGTGCCATCTCATGCTGGTCAGAATGGCTGCTATCAAAAAGTCTACAAACAATAAATGCTGGAGAGGGTGTGGAGAAAACATTGGTGGTGGGAATGCAAACTAGTACAACCACTATGGAGATCAGTGTGGAGATTCCTTAAAAAACTGGAAATAGAACTACCATACGACCCAGCAATCCCATTGCTGGGCATACACACCGAGGAAACCGGACTTGAAGGAGACACGTGTACCCCAATGCTCATCGCAGCACTGTTTACGATACCTAGGACATGGAAGCAGCCTAGATGTCCATCGGCAGACGAATGGATAAGAAAGCTGTGATACGTATACACAATAGGATATTACTCAGCTATTAAAAAGAATGCATTTGAATCAGTTCTAATGAGGTGGATGAAACTGGAGCCTATTGTACAGAGTGAAGTAAGTTAGAAAAACACCAATACAGTATATTAACGCAGAAACGCAGATGTATAGAACAGTCTCATGGACTCTGTGGAAGAGGGCAAGGGTGGGATGATATGGGAGAATGGCAATGAAACATTATCATATGTGAAGTCAATCGCCAGCCCAGGTTTGATATTCGGGGCTGGTGCACCGGGATGACCCAGGGGGAGGGAATCGGGAGGGAGGAGGGAGGGGGGTTCTGGAGGGGGAGCATGTGTATACCCATGGTGGAGTCATGTCAATGTATGGCAAAACCAACACAATAAAGTAAAGAAAATTAAAAAAAAAATTAAAAAAAAGAAATTTAAAAAGATGGTAACAAAGACCCTATATGTGAGACAGCAAAAGAGACACAGATGTAAAGAACAGACTTTTGGACTCTGTGAGAGAAGACAAAGGTTGGATGATTTGAGAGAATAGCATTGAAACATGTATATTACCATAGGTGAAATAGATTGCCTGTCCATGTTTGATACATGAGACAGGGCACTCAGGGCCAATACACTGGGATGACCCTGAAGATGGGATGGGGAGGGAGGTGGGAGGGAGGGTCAGGATGAGGAACACATGTCATGGTTGATTCATGTCAATGTATGGCAAAAACCACTACAATATTGTAATTAGCCTCCAATTAAAATAAATTAATTTAAAATTAGAAAAAAAAAGAAGTTTTCTCCGACATCACAGTTCAAAAGCATCAATTCTTCCGCGCTCAGCTTTCTTTATAGTCCTACTTTCACATCCATACATGACTACTGGAAAGACCATAGCTTTGACTAGTCAGACCTCTGAGAGCCCCTGTAGCACCTTATAATCTAAATGAGATTATATACTGAGGAAGACAGTCTCATTGGTAGCTGTGTGCATGTGTCTCATGGTGTCTATCTCTGAGGGGATTATGTGTCTGTGTGTGTATCTGTGCACATAGGATAAAAGATGAGAAAAACCATACTTCTGTCACATCCCCCCTTCCATTTGCTTATTAGTGCAACAATGATAAATGTAAACACAGACACAAAGAACGTGAAGAACTTATTGTTACTGGCAACAAAATGCCTGAAAAAAGATGAGCGCATACATGCAAAAGCCTCTTCTTACCAGCTGCTCATCCCCACAGTTGCCAGTTGGATATGGCTGCTAATAGTTTCAGCAAATTTCATGAGTACATAACAAAGTATCGTTCTTAGAAGTTGAAAACCAGTTGCTAGTCAGTCTGATGAAATGGTTCATTTTACAATTCTTTCCACTCTCAGGAACTGACCCAGACGTTTAGCCAGAACACTGCGCATTTGCCTGATTCATCAACAGCATTCCTTTTCGCATGGGTAGATCCCTGCTTTGTATGCCAGACAGTAGGCATACTTTACCTTATTTATACTGTGTAACTACTCTTTACAGTAGATGGTTTTACCTCCACCTGATAGAGAAAGGGAAAGTCAGACAGGTAAGCAATTAGTTTAACTCAGGAGTGCTAGAACCATGACTCCAATTCTCTTTCACTGCCTAGCCCACACTTCTGTGTTCCAGTAGTATTTCTCTTGTCTTTCCTTTCAATTTTGTTTATCCTGTGACTCATAAACTTGATGATTTCATCTATATGTTGCTTCCAAATAACTACTTTAAAACAACATAGCATTTATTAGTCAATATTTCCAGTAAAATGAAAGAATTAGAAGAATTAGTAAAAATGAAAGAACTAGAAGCAAAGCATGTGTTCCAACCTTCCTTCCCCTGAACCCAGGGAACTAGTGAATTCTGATTCTACTTCAGAAAAAGTACTGATAACCACTTAGCTTTCTTGTCACTGGTGCATATCTCTGTAAGAAAGCAAATCCATGCCTCCATCAAATTCATTAGTCCTGTGTCAGAGACAACACCTCTGCTTGGTGCTTTGGACATAGGATACCTTCAGATACTATAAGCAGGTACTTTACCCATGCTTATACATCATCAAAAAGTTAGCATTAAGAGAAACACAAGGCCCTCCCTAATGTCCAGTGTAAGAAGAACTGAGGAATGATGCTTCTATCTGGGTAGCTTAAGCTTTTATTTAGGCTTCTGAAACAATCTGAAGAAGATCTTGCTTCATTCATAGCTGGATGGTACTGTTCATGGATGGGAATGCTTGCTGCATTTGAATTTAATCCAAAGCCATTGTATGGTGATGCTGATAAAGCACTGGACAAGATTAGTATCCTGGACATCACTGGGTTACTATTCTTTGGTAAATGGGTATTAGTTGGGTTGCGTGTTGCCGTTTTTCTTCATCCAGGCAAGAGTTGAATACCATCTTCAGCTCTTAATCTATTTGCAGCTTTTTATATTATCTAAGAGAGCATACATTACCTGGGGAAGTGTGTTTATAACTTGATCTCATCTTAAAACTCTTCAGGACTATCCTGCATCCTTGAGATAAGTAGTACTTTTTAAAATTCTCCAACCCAATAACTTCTTATTTTTATTCAAAAACAGAAATGAGCAGAATAGTGCTTGAAATGAAAATATCTTTCCTTAGAAAGTCTTATTAAATAGTATTGCCTGTTTGTCTGCTAAAGGTTTTATCTTCTTATAGGCTCTAATTCAGGAAAGTCTAACATTTGTACCTTGATTTACTCATTCTTTCAACAAATATTTATTGGATCAGGCTCCCTGGTGGTGGTGGTGAGGAGCTATTATTCCCAATAATAACCCACTAAGAGCAGCTATCACCACCCCAGTCTTCACCCAGTGGCTTTCTACATAAAAGTCAGATTTTAGAACAGATATTGAAAATTTCTTTTTACCCCTGTATTTGATAAAACTTGGATAATTTTACCTCATCTGATTTAATAACTTAAATACTTTAAATACCTTTACAGTTAAAATACCTTATTTATATACAAAGAGAAAATAGGGTTAGAGTAACTTATTTTATTTATCTGAAAACAATTTGTACTCCTGGAATTTATTGAAAAAACTTATAAGTCAATGAGCTAGATTAATTATAACAAAGTATGCATGAAATTATGGACAAAGCAATGGAATGTGTTTTAAAACATGGATATTATTTAAAGACACATTTAGCAAAAACAAATTCTAGAGTGTTCCTTAAGAGATGCTTTTGAAAGAAATCCTGACTCATCACTAAAATATAACTTGTACGGAGATAAAATGATTGGGCTAGTTGCATTGTAAGGGTAGATCCATGTGAAATTGACTTATTTATTGTAAGATAACAGAAGATAGATATACAGGTCTGAGCCTATAATTTTTGGATAAGAGTGATAAGAGCAATAGGAGCATCTTTTGTTCTAGTGAGGGAATTCTGGGTGGACTCATGGATGGTTCCTGGATGGGGCCTAGTCATCAGAAAGACCAAGCTATAATTAGACGCTTAGAAATTTAACCATTTCCTCTAACTTCATCCCCTTTTCTAGAGAGGAGGAAAGGACTTAACATGGAGTTAATAACTGATCATGCCTGCCTGAGGAAGCCTCCGTAAAAATCCCCAAAGTATGGGTTCAGAAGCTCTCAGGTTGGTGAACATTGCTGATTTGAAGGGTGATGCACCCCAGCTCCACAGGAACAGGAGCTCCTGCACACAGGACCTTCCTAGGCTTCACCTTACTTATTTATTAATCTTGTTCTTCATCTGGATCCTTTACAATATCCTTTAATAAGCTGGTAAAGTGTTTCCTTGAGTTTCTGAGCTGCTTGAGCAAATTAACCAAGCTTGAGGAGCAACATAGGAACCTCTGATTTGCAGCTAAATCAGACAGAATCAGCAGTGATTAGCTGAGGGACCTACTGCTTGCGACTGGCATGTGAAGTGGGGGACAGTCTCCTGGGCCTGAGCACTTAACCTGTGGGATCTGATGTGCTCTAATAGTATCAGAGTTGATTTACTCTGCAGAATACCCAACTGGTGTCACAGAATTGCTTGGTGGTATGGGGAAAACCCATGCATCGGGTGTCAGAAGTATTGTGAGTATAGTAGTAGTGAAAGAGTAAAAAACACAAGGAAAACTAGAGGTTCTTCAACTCATGCATTAAATTACTGAGCATGCAATAGCATGTTGTCATAAATAACATGAATTCAGCAAGTATCTATTAAACATACTTGGAATCAACAGCTCTGGAGCATATTAAAGAATCAGACTACATTCGAAATATACTCTACTTGAGTTCTTTTAAGGGAAAAATTGTTTACATCTTCTGTTTACAACTTCAGCTTCTAGCATCGATTTACTCAAACTGCACAGATTCTTGGAAAACACTATTTTAGTTTAATTGAGTTCTGTGGCACCTAAAAAGCAATGGAAGATGGATATCTAATTAGAGTACAAGAAACAATGGAAGCAAACCTAAAATGCAAGCTAGTAGAAGCTTCCCTGGTAGCTCAGCTGGTAAAGAGTCCACCTGCAGTGCAGGAGACCCCGGTTTGATCCCTGGGTTGGGAAGATCCCCTGGAGGAGTCATGGCAACCCACTCTAGTATTGTTTCTTGGAGAATCCCCATGGACAGAGGAGCCTGGCGGGCTACAGTCCATGGGGTCACAAAGAGTCGGACACGACTGAGCGACTAAGTAGCAGCAGCAGACATGTCTTAACTAAATTTTTGGCCATTTTTTTCCTATAAATGTTCAAAGTAGAGTCAACTTTTGGTATTAAAGCACAGGTCAAACATGGTCTTTTGGGGACAAAATCTGGATCTATCTAAGGAACAAATTTCACAGTGTATATACATTTTGAATCATTATATTATACTCTTGAAACTAATATAATGGTGTATGTCAGTTTTAGCTCAGTTTTAAAAAAAAAGAGACTCGGAGGAAAATGGATTAGGTATTTTATGCATTTAGTAAACATATATTCTTTGTCCTGACTGAGGAATTGTCTTTCTGATATTCTTTTCAGGATACAAGGATGATAGCAACTAGTTACTGATTCAGAAATCCGTTACTGAACACTGATTTCCTATCAGATCTCTACTGGACTTTGTGAATATAAAGATTCTGTTCTGCCCTCGAGTCATTTGCTCTGTAAAATAGTTTGTCCATTGATTTCTTCATTCATAGGACAAGTCTTCATTAAGCACTTACCTACTCAGTATAAGGTACTATGCTCAAAGCCAAGCATGGATATATACTGAGTTGGTAAGCATAGTTATGAAGTTATGTCAGATAGTAAAGGTGTGGTGCTCCAAGCCAAAGGTTATCTATGGCTACCAGAAAGAAGATGGTAAATGAACGATCTTGCTTTAGAGGTTCTAGAGAGAGCATAGCTCTGCCAACACCTTGACTTCATACTTCCAACCTCCAGAATTGTGAAACAATACATTTCTCTTGTTTTAAGCCACCTAGTTTATAGGTCTTTGTTACAGCAGCCGTAGGAAATGAATACAACCAGCAAGTGTAAAGGGCCTGTGACAATGAAGAACATTTCCCAATCAAAGGATCAGAAGACATCCATAATTGTTAGATTCTATTTTGTAGAAGAGGTAGGATTGCTGAGCAAATACAGGTCAATGAATTAGAATTTCAGATAAATAAGAAATACTTTTTTTTCATGTGTGTCCCATATTACATTAAATATCTGCTAAAAACTGTTTATCTGAAATTCAAATTTAGCTAGTAATCCTGTCATTTTATTTGCTACTTTGCAATCCTATGGAGAGGGCACATGGTGGAAGGTATGGAGAGGCTATTTTACTCCAGAATAAAGTAGATTGAGTTTGTGGGAAATGAAGAAATGGTGACAGCAGGCACAGGCAACACTGCAGCTATCTGGCTCTGGAAGGTCTAGGAGAGATGCTGAGGAACTGGGGTTGGAAGAGAGGAACGAAGGGTCAAGCGAGAATCAGCAATTTTGTTTTGAAATGTAAGAGATTTATGTATGTTGAAGAACTGTCTCAGTCCATTCCATGCTCATGACCTGAGCACCTCCCAAAGGCCCCACCTCCTAAAACCATCACTCTGAGATTAGGATTTTGACATACAAATTTTTCAGGGACACATTCAGACCATAGCAAGAGCCAATTGATGGACTATATTGAGAGTTTGATTATACAAGGGGGAAAAAAAGAAGACAAATATTTATAGCTCACAAGAAGATTTAAAAAATGATGGTATCTAAAGAGATTAACCTTGGATAGAAGAAGAGGCACATCCTCCACTGTAATAAGATAAGAAGGAAGTAAGGGTTAGGTGTGTGTTGTTTTGTGTATTTATTATTAAAGAAATTGTTGGTGTGTGGGAATTCTCATCTGGTGTCTATCTTCTCGTTAGACCAAGAGGCAAGTTCATAGGCTAAATAAATACCAGAAGGAACAAGGCTATTTCAGAGATTTGAAGGAAGAAGAGACAGTTTAATTTGTCACTGCAGATTGGATTGAACAACTGAGGACTATGTCAGGCAGCATTAGTGGCCCATCTGAGTTTTAACTTCAACAGTTTCACAGTCAGTGCTAGTTTTGCTCAGTGGAAAATTTTACATGGGGAACATGGAGGAGGAAGTAATTAACGAGCACAAGGGAAGAGAACCCAGAGAGATACATAAAAGGAGGAAGCAACTGTGCTGATCTGACCTTGAGGAGTGAGTAGGATCTTCCTGGTATGTAGAAGGTAGGGGTGGGAGTATCTTGCTTAGTGTTCAGGGAAATGGAGGCAGGAAGGGAAAAGGCCTATTATTTAGTACTCATTTTGGCTATAGAAAGCTTACATTCTTGCTTTGAGGGAGAAGAGAAGAGATAGTAACTATTCCAGAAACTCATGGGAAGGAAAAAAATCACTGAAACTTGAACTGGTCAAAAAGGCTTCTGAATAGAGGCTGGGCTTCAAATGAAGAAGGACTGGAGTGGAGGGTGGTAGAAAGGGTGGTTTAGGAAAAGACAAGATACCTGTAAAACCTGGTTTGGGCTTCCAGAGTGTTTTAGATGCCTTGATTTTTTATCTTGCTGCTCATGTAAGTATTTGAAATTGGTAATCTTATTACAGAGGCTGCCATATATATGTTTCAGCCTTATATTTTCCCAGGGACTTTCTTACTCTTGTATAGAGAAGAATCTCAGACATTCAACTCATCTAGAAAATATGTATGGAATGTAAAAATGAGTGAGTAAGTGCTGTAAGCCTTCAGTATCAGAGGTGGTACAGGTGCTGTGGGTTCAGTGCCAAGAGGGATGGCTAATCATGGCCACACAGGGGAGTTTGGAAGCAGAAGTGAGCACAAAATCTCTTCCTTGTCCTGAACACTCTTCTAGCCATTGTCATTCTGCAGGGGAAGGTGGGGGAGCAAGCAGTGCACTGACCCTCCTCCCTGCAGGGCCCTGCCTATTCCAGGGCTGGAGGCATAAAGAATGACACAGGATACTGTATTTTTGTTTTTCCTTCTGGCTTACTTCACTCTGGATAATAGGCTCCAGTTCCGTCCACCTGAGTAGAACTGATTCAAATGAATTTTTTTTTAATGCTGAGTAATATTCCATTGTGTATATGTGCCACAGCTTTCTTATCCATTTGTCAGTTGATGGACATCTAGGTTGCTTCCATGTCCTGGCTATTGTAAACAGTGCAGCGATGAACATTGGGGTACACGTGTCTCTTTCAATTCTGGTTTCCTCGGTGTGTATGCCCAGCAGTGGGATTGCTGGGTCATATGGCAGTAAGCCAGAAGGAAAAACAAAAATACAGTATACTAACGCATATATATGGAATTTAGAAAGATGGTAACGACAACCTTGTATGTGAGACAGCAAAAGAAATGCAGATGTATAGAGCAGTCTTTTGGACTCTATGGGAGAGGGCGAGGGTGGGATGATATGGGAGAATGGCATTGAAACATGTAAATTATCATATGTGAAATCAATCGCCAGCCCAAGTTTGATGCTCAGGGCTGGTGCACCGGGATAACCCAGAGAGAGGGAATCGGGAGGGAAGTGGAAGGGGGGTTTTGGAAGGGGAACACATGTATACCCATGGCAGATTCATGTCAGTGTATGGCAAAACCAACATGATAATGTAAAGAAAATAAAAAAAATAAAATTAAAAAAAAAAAGAATGACACAGGAGAGGGTTGAAGTCATCTGTAATCTCAGCTGCAGCAGACAAATCTGTCTCCAGAGTTTCACTGTTATTTCCAGGGTTTCATTAACGCAAATTTACAATTTTATGAATTCCACAACAAAACCCTTATGTGCATACCTTACATGTGGGTAATTGGTGAGATACTCTCATCCAGGATCATTCACTGAGTAATATTTAATGGTTTCCCAGAATGAAAGAAATACTACTCTGTGTTTTTTTGTTTTGTCACTGGTTTGTTGTTTCATAATGATAATCAGTATCATTTCAGTCATTCAGTCATGTCTGACTCTTTGCGACCCCATGGTCCATGGCATGGACCGCATGCCAGATTTCCCTATCCATTGCCAACTCCTGGAGCTTGCTCAAACTCATGTCCATCAGACCATCTCATCCTCTGTCATCCCCTTCTTCTCCTGCCTTCAATCTTTCCCAGCACCAGGGTCTTTTCCAGTGAGTCAGTTCTTCACGCAAGGTGGCCAAAGTATTGAAGCTTCAGCATCAGTCCTTTCAATGACTATGCAAGATTGATTTTATTTAGGATGGACTGGTTGGCTCTCCTTTCAGTCCAAGGGACTCTCAAGAGTTTTCTCCAACACCACAGTTTAAAAGCATCAATTCTTCAATGCTCGGCTTTCTTTCTAGTCCAACTCTCACATCCGTACATGACTACTGGAAAAACCATAGCTTTGACTAGACAGAGCTTTGTGGGCAAAGTAATACCTCTGATTTTTAATATGCTATCTAGGTTGGTCATAGCTTTTCTTCCAAGGAGCAAGCGTCTTTTAATTTCATGGCTGCAGTACCATCTGCATTGATTTTGGAGCCCAAGAAAATAAAGTCTGTCACTGTTCCCATTGTTTCCCCATCTATTTGCTATGACGTGATGGGACCAGGTGCCATGATCTTAGTGTTTTGAATGTTGAGTTTTAAGCCAACTTTTTCTCTCTTTTCTTTCCATTTCATCAAGAGGCTCTTCAGTTCTTCACTTTCTGCCATAAGGGTGATGTCATCCTCATATCTGAGATTATTGATATTTCTCATGGCAATCTTGATTATAGCTGGTGCTTCATCCATCCTGGCATTTCGTATGATGTACTTTGCATATAAGTTAAATAAGCAGGGTGACAATATACAGCCTTGATGTACTCCTTTCCCAACTTGGAAACAGTTGGTTGTTCCATGTCCTGTTCTAACTGTTGCTTCTTGATCTGCATACAGATTTCTCAGGATGCAGGTCAAGTGGTCTGGTATTCCCATCTCTTAAAGAATTTTCCACATTTTGTTGTGATCCGCACAGTCAAAGGCTTTTGCATAATACATGCTGAACCCTTAAATATTCTTTTGGATAATATTCAATTAGTAATTTAGAAGACTATCTTTTAGCCTGAGATTATATTCTTCCTATTTTTTATGTTGTTTAAATGTCCTTGTTTTATGTAATGATGATGGTTATATCATGGTAGGTTTTAGAGATTTCTTATTTTTAATGTTTTCCTATTTTTTCTCACCAGAAATTATCTTACTGTTACTGAATTTCTGAACTTCAAAAGCCTAGGAAACTCTAGTTGTGACTGTATTAGAGTTAGACTGGCCAGTCAGTCCACTAGTTAGTGGCTCAGAGTCATAGGGTCTTGCAGACTGTCTTCAGCACATAGCCTAGTGACAGTGGGTGTGTGGGCATCCTGCACCTGGCTTTGGCTTAACTTTCCTCTGCTTGTGATTTGGATGCAACACCATTCAGATTAATAAAATCTGGTCAAAGGGAAGTCCATTGCTGGCATGAATCATAAGTCCTTCCCTGGGATAGGGCTGAGTGCCAGATGTAAAGCTAAAACATGCATTCACCTCCTCCAGTGGGGAAACAAAGCAATAACAACCTCTTGGCATCAGTAGCTCTTCCAGCTACATTGCATCTTACTTTTCTTTCCCCAGGAAATCAGTGGTGAGATTTTTATCAGAGTAACTCATTCCTTCATCACATGAGCAAAGACACTAAGTGGGCCTTTTCTATTGAGTTCATAGGAATCCTGGGCACTTCCTCACTGGGGCTCCTCTGTAAGATCTGAGGTAGAATCTGATTTTCCTTTGTTGTTGACCACTTGGCCTTTAACACAGAGGGCAAAATAAATCTATCTCTACTTGTATTAGGAGATGAAGCCACATTGTCAGGATACAGATTCCAAATCATCTCAGAACGGCTTTGCTGAAATTGATGGATTATACAAAATCTTTATTATAACCAGGATTGAAGGAATTTGATCTCATCACTGTAGAATTGCCCTTGTATCATTCTAACTCAGTAGCTAGATTCTAACATAGGGTGAGTGAGGATGGGGTGGGACTTTCACTATTGATTGGAGAGGTGAGCTAGTGTATAAACATGGGCCACCCCTAGATTACATGGACTGTCATCTCTACATGGCTAATGGTCTTGTTTTCATCTTTCTTCCTTTAATATCTTTTCACCATAGCCTTAACAACTGTCATATCAGTACAATAACATACCACCTTTAAAAACTTTACGGCAAGATATGCTGAGGAAGAGCTTTGTCACTCTTCTGGAATGGTCTCATGTCTTGAGACTTTTCTTGCAAACATCTGGTATTATAACAAATGTGAATGGATTTGGGTTTAATCTATAACTTAAAAAAACTTCCTTTATGAAGAAATAGGAAGTCATCCCTTTTTTGCATCAGGATTTCCTTTGACCTGAAAATGTCTATAAGATGATAAACACATTTGCAATCAGTTGTCATCAATGAATTCATTAGTGATTATGTATAAAGATTATTAGCATATATTTAATATTTACTACAGATTAAACATTGTGCAAAACCTGTCCTCATGTATGCTATCAGTTGGCATATGAATCACATACCTAAAATTTGAAGTAACATGAAATGTAGTATGGCCTAAGTAAGTGTTACAGACAATATGGTAGAAAGTGTGGAGTTGGACACACTGGATGTGAATTTTGATTCACTCACTTGTTTTGCTTGGCATGTTTAATCTCTCCAAGCTTTTTTTTTTTAATGTAACTTAAGGAAAATATGACCTATATCAGAGGGTGGCAGTGAGAATTTAAGAGCATTTATGGAGATCTTAGCAATAGTAAGGCTCAAAACCCTGAGATCTCTAAATACCATTACAAGTGAGACCAGGAGAATGGTGTGGAAGTGTTCACTAAGCAGGAGGGATAAAGAAACAGAGAAGTTGTGAAAAACCAGCCTTTGGGTGAAGAAGGGTACCTCTATGCGAGTGGAAGAGGAGGAAAGGCAGACTGATTAGAGTACATACTGGGTCAGGGCTGGGGTAGGGGGCTGGGTTTGTTGAGGGCTTAATATGAGTTAGGCACTGTGCCAAGTACTTGGTGCATATTTAATCTTCACTGCAAGGCAACAATATGGGAAGAAGGCCTCCATTTTTTCAGGTAAGAAGTTGAATCTGAGGAACTTCAAATATGTTTCTTAAGGAAAAAAACAAAAAAACCAAAATGATGACGTAGATGGTAAAAGGTGATTCCTGAGTTGGAACCCGTTCTCTTTGGTTCCTGAGGCAGGGCAGTGCTGTGGCCATTAACCTGCACTGTGGAGCCCCACTTTGGTAGCACATTCAGTTCATTATAGCTGTAGTCCTAAGAGGAGGTGCTGGGCTGTTGGGTGGGGTGGTGTCGGGTGTAGTGTAAGGGCAGAACTGAGCTTGTCCTGAAGGTATTCCGGCTGAATACTCTTCCAGCCATTGTCACTCTGCAGGGGAAGGCAGGAGAGCGAGAAGCCCACTGACCCTCCTTCCTGCAGAGCTCTGCCTGTTCCAGGGCTGGGGGTTCGCCCATTCTTGCTCCACAGCTCTGTGGCATCTACAGGCAAAACTGCAGGAGAGAGTGAGTTTCTGTGCCTTTTGCTTATGCCTTCACTTGTCTAGATCTCATAACAGAGAATGGAAACAAATGAGGTCTGACAAGAAAGGTTAAGGTATTTAATGGAAGAAAGAAGCAAATATTTATCTCACACTGTGTACTACGTGAAATTCACACATGACATATGTGGTCTCTGAATCCTCACAGTGAGCTCAGGAGGTGCAAATTACCATTGTTTGTATGATATCAAACAGCTTTCTGCAGGTCATACAGAAACCAATTTCAGAACTGGGGCTTAGGATGATTTAAGAGCAAAGACTGAATTGGCACAGAAATATGAGGATTTAAATAAAAGTGTGTATTTCTGAGAAACTATAAAAATGTAGATAAATTACAATAAATTATATTCCTCATTTTCTATCCAAGAATTGATGCTCTTTATTTCTTTCTGTGATGTGCCTACAATAGAAAAAAAATAATCACAAAGGATTTTTTCAAATAAATGTTCATCTCTTCATCTCAAAAAAAAAATTCTGGTGTAGCTAGGTGATGTTTTACATGTTGAGTTTGACTTCTTTTAGCAGTGCAAATAGTATCTGTTGATCAATGCAAACCATACTCATGAATGAACCAAGTCCTATATAGGCTCCAAAATTTTGGATAAGAACAGATAGAAATCATTGTGTCTTCTAAGAAAACTTGGGATAAATCTACAGACTTATTAATTATCCAGATCTTATATGTGTCATTAGTTTCTTAATAAGGCTATTCAAAATATAGCTGTTTAAAATATATGTGTGTGTGTGTGTGTGTGTGTATCAACACTATTAGCATATTGTGATGTTGCTTTTAATTTACTTTGAAATACTTCATCATTAACATTGTGATATAATGGTTAATTTCAATCTGTTCCTTGGGATGATGGTGGCCCTTGCTGGAGATGCATATTTCATGATATATTAGTTTCCCAAAACTGTTGTAACAAATTACCACACACAGGCTTTAAGCAACAGAATATTATTCTCTCATAGCCCTGGGAGCTAGAAGACCAAAACTGAGGTGTCCGTAAGGCTGACTCCTTCTGGAGGCTCCAAGAGAATTTCCTCCATTCCCCACTCCTGGCTTCTAGTGGTTGCCCATAGTTCTTGGCATTCTTGGATTGGCATGGATTAATTGATGCATCAATCGAGTCTCTGCCCCAGTCTTCACAAAGCGTTCTTCCCTCTGTATGTGGTTGTGTCCACATCTCCCTCTTGTTCTAAAGATACCAGTCCTTTTAATTAAGCTCTAATCCAATATGACTGTCTTAAATTGATTACATCTACAAAGGTCCTACTTCCAAATAAAGTGGCATTCACAAATTCTGGTGGTCAGGTCATGTATTTTGAGGGGATACTCTTTAACTCAGTACATGATTTATTATTTAGCATGCAATTAGAAGGTCCTGCCCTACTCTTAGCTATTGTAAGACTTATGCTGCCCAATGAATGTAAGAGTTTGTAAAGTGGCATAATAAATATTAGAAATAGGTGTTCACTCATGAAATTAGTGGTGTTTGGATATATAGACCAGCTAGAAATATGAAATAAACAATTCTTATTCTTGTATGGATGGTGCATAAAAATACAGAAAGCCATGTGGTCTGTTCCCGTCAGCATGGTATCCAAGGCTTATCTATGACAGTCTCCAGTTAGTTTGCTGATTTGGAGTGCTTATTTCCCTGGATTTAGCTAAATCCTGATTCTCAAATACTGTTGCATTGGCTTGGGGAAACTTCATACAGCATATAGACCAAGTACCGACAAGTTTAGAAAGCTGGAACTATATAATGCTTATTGTACTGGATGGATGATACATTTTGTGAATGCTTAATGATAAATGTTTGTATAGAAACTTGCATAGCAGCTTGAGGCTTGCTGTCATACATAGTAGCAGGGTTGAAGGAAGGAGACCGAGAACACTCACATACCTTTTACTATAGGACATTCCCACTAAAAAGAACCAGTGCCTAGTAATTGTGAACAGCAAAATTGGCTTAGGTTAATTCACAGCTCATGTCCACCAATATTTTTCCATAATTTCACATCTTTTTTTTCTCTTTTGGACTGCCATTTTTATCATCTTTTAAATTTTTTTTATTAAAGTATGCTGATTTATAATAATACTAGTTTCAAGTGGACATTTAATCATTATTAATTAGTATAGCCCAGCATTTAGATGATTATGCAAAGGTTAAAAGCTTTCTGTCATTGAAGATTTTCAATAACAAAATAGGTTGGGTAAAACTTGAACCCTTCACCTGGGACTTTCCCGTAGCCAGTTAGCTCCCTTGTCTCCGGCTGACTCAGTGTCTCTGGAATTCCCTCCTTCATACATTCCACGGGAGCCTCTGTTTGGTGGCATTTAGTACATGGTGCCAGGCATCTGTTGTTTTTCTTTGGGCTTAATCTGAACCTTTGTTATTTGACTGGATTTTGTATATCTGAGGGGATTTTTTAAAATTGTAAGTTACCAGCTTTGCTAAGCAGTATTCATGGTTGTTGGGAGGGAGGGTTTAATTTATTCTTATTATTGGAAATATAATTGTAAAAGAATCTTCAGAAGTGTACATCCTCTGGATTTTCAGAAGTAATTCTTTTGGGAAAAAAAAAAAGATCTGCTATATGGTCCTCTTGTGCTATTTTTCTTTCATGCATTTTAACAAAAAAGCAAACATACAAACAAAGTAGTGGACACTTGTCATTTCTCCTTGGTTGAGGTCCAGATCATTGACCCCCTTTGATCTGTGTTTCAGTGAAGAAGTTGCAGGCAGGGGTCATGAAACAGATGAGACAACTGAGTGGACTCTGGGAGCAAACAGCTTGCCCATGTGGATCTGCTGTTCTCTTTCTACTCTAATCTCTTTGTCCTTGTTCATCCTAAAGAAAGGATGCTGGAGAAGAGAACCACAGGGATGGAAAACTCCTAAGAGAACACACTACTAAACACAAAACCAAAATGTGAAATCGGTTCTTAAAAGAGATGGTTGCTGGTTGGTGCTGCAAAAGTTCTGAGTACCTCTGTTGAATATGCTATTGTGTGTCAGGCTCCCCAAGAGTAAATATGCCCAGACTTAGGGATTATATCACCTTATTAATACCACTGATAAACCAATTAGCACAATACTTGTGGGGAATAAGGAATGGGGACAGGGAAATGTGGACCCAAATCACAGTGGTGATAGTGAAGGGTACTTTAAGGGTTGATGCTGTCAGGTTAATTTACCCGTCATTTTTAGGTAGCTGATCATATTTTAAGAGAGTTTTTCAAGTTGAACATACTTCTCATATTTCACAGGCCACGCCTTTGGTACAGGTACCTGATTTCTTATTTAGATCAGCTTCTTTCTCTTTCTCTCCCATAAATAGTGGCAAGAAGACTAATCATTAACCATTGAAAACTTGGCTCCTGGGTGAGAGTTCATTCCTTCCATTATAAAATCTAAGGCCATAGCTGCATTCCTTCCTTTATGTCTTTCAGAAGATATTGTTGGTGATTCAGTACATGAACCTGATTTGCTTAGTCACTTAGTAAACTTTGAAGGAGAACCTACAGGGCAATAAATATGAACATAAATAAATATGTGAAGAAAAGAAAAATGGACAGGGATTAAGAGAGCTGCCATTGATGTTTATTGACTCCCTTTTGTAGCCCCACCCTCATGTTTAAAAAATACTTTTTATGATTAAAAATGTATATAACAGTCAAATAATTCCTCAAGGCTTATAATGCAAAACATCAGCCCCTGTCTCACCCTGCCCATCTCAAGTCTCATCTCCTGCAGGAAAACACTTTTAATCCTGTAATCTTCAGGTATTTGCCTCCATAGTTTTACATAACATGCTACACTGCTCTTTAGTTGTCAGTTTTAGATATTGCCTATGAACTTTCTACAATGAAAAGTAGTGGTTTAACTTCCCCAAATATCTCATCTCACCCTAATACACACTTCTACCTTCTGTTTTCATAATATAAATTATAATTTTCTGTCAGATAAATATTCAGCCTATACATTGCTAGGTTTATATTGTTTATATAAACAATATTCACATTAAGTCAGGTGGACACCTGGGTATGTGGGGAGCGGAATGGATCCAGGGTTTCACTGCTCCTTACAAATACTTTCCATCAGTGTTCTTTCTCCCCCCACCAACACTCACTTCCAAGTTTCCTCTTGCCTCCAAGCCTGAGCTTTCTGAGCTCCTGAAAGGCAAATGGACCTTCTTACTGACTTTATCTGGTGAAGAGTTTCCATGCTTGCTGGTCTGGTTAATCAGTTACCACAAATCAGTCCATTGCTTTCTATACATCTGTTTTTTTTTTTTTTTCATTTGTTTTCCTTTCCCTTATCTCTTTTCCTTGCTTTCTTTGCCCTTATCAATTTAAGAAGTTTTTATTTACTGAAATTTTAATGTGTTTCTGGATTAAAGCATGTATGTTTCAATCTGCTATATTTAACTAAAGTTTCAAGTATTCTTTTAAAAGCCTACCTAATAATTCTCCCTGTGATTATCAACCTCATTTTGTAGATGAATAAAGCAAAGATGGGAGAAGTTAAAAAAATAATTTGCCCAAAGTTGTACAAATAGTAAATGGTGATTCTACTTACTAATAAAAATCTTATTCTTTTCTTTCTAGCACCCTGCCTTTTACTGTGAGACACAGTTCCTGTTTTAAGGATTTTACAGTTTTGCAGAGAGATAAGAGAAGTGCCTGGCCATCAGAATGCAATACATTAAAAATCAAGAACAAGAAAAATGAACTGCTGTGCAATGGAAATTCAGAGGTGAGAGAATTGTTTTCCTGGCCATTTCTTTGTGTCCGAAATCCCATTTGGAATTGAAGTATGTATTTTGTAGTACTATGCCGTCATTTCTTCATACAGAAATCTTAATTTGAAGGGATTTAACCTCTATTCTTTGGTCATTTGGGATTCCATGGAATCTGGAATGAAGAACACAGTTAATTTGTATCTTCACATAATAACTATTCTTAAAAAAAAAAAACTTGAACTAAATAAAGTTTATATGTCTCTCATGCAATAGTCCAGAGGTAGCATGGCTGTCTAGAGGAGGCAGGTTTATCAGGCAGGCTTACCCCAGGTTTCTTTTCTCCTATACCTCATTATTTCTGAATTTCCAGATAATAACTCTTCTTAAGATGATATTTTAGGGAAAAAAGACAGATTTTTGACTCACTAAATATCTATGAGTGTACTTGATATTAAAGGCATTCAAAAGAGAAGTTTTGCATCTATTTACTTTTGCCACTTTATTTTCTTGGGCTCCAATCACTGTGGATGGTAACTGCAGCCCTGGAATTAAAAGACACTTGCTCCTTGGAAGAAAAGCTATGACCAACCTAGACAGCATATTAAAAAGCAGAGACATCAGTTTGTTAACAAAGACCTATACAGTCAAAGCTATAGTTTTTCCAGTAGTGATGTACAGATGTGAGAGTTGGACCATAAAGTCTGAGCACCAAAGAATTGATGTTTTTGAACTGTGGTGTTGGAGAAGACTCTTAAAAGTCCCCTAGATGGCAAGGAGATCCAACCAGTCAATCCTAAAGGAAATCAGTCCTGAATATTCATTGGAAGGACTAATGCTGAAGCTCCAATACTTTGGCCACCTGCTGCAAAGAACCAACTCATTGGAAAAGACCCTGATGCTGGGAAAGATTGAAGGAAGGAGGAGAAGGGGAGGATAGAGTATGAGATGGTTGGATGGCATCACTGACTCAATGTACATGAGTCTGAGCAAACTGTGGGAGATACTGAAGGACTGGGAGGCCTGGCATGCTGCAATCTATGGCTCACAAGAAGTTGGACGTGACTGAGCGACTGAACAACAATAATAAATTTTTGCCATGGATGGTGCATGATCGTTTTTTAAAAATATTTTCTTAGTTTTATTTTTTGAGTTTTATGGAGTTAGGTTTTATGTCCATAATCCATTTTTAGTATTTTATTCTGATTTTATATATATATATATATATATATATATATAAAACACAATTTCTCACTTTGTTAAATTTGAAATGTATGTTTTTATTATATAATATATGAAGAAGTGAAATGAAGCTGCTGAGTCGTGTCCGACTCTTTGCGACTCCACGGATTGTAGCCTAACAGGCTCCTCCACCCATGGAATTTTCCAGGCAAGAATACTGGAGTGGGTTGCCATTTCCCTCTCCAGGAGATCTTCCCAACCTAGGGATTGAACCCAGGTCTCCCACGTTGTAGGCAGACGCTTTACCATCTGAGCTAACAGGGAAGTCCATATATGGGCAGCCCTAAATTTATAAATTTATCGACATCTGTCCAGAACTGAATTGATTTTTTTGCTAGGTAAAACTGTTATCATTCTATGCCACTTGTACTCTGTGACTAAAAGCAGTATCTGCAGAGCATTCCAGTTTCTGCAGCCAGCTGGACAGTGTTCTCTTCAAGGCTCTGCTCTAGCTGCTATTTGACATTGGGAAATTTCACTGACCTGCATTTTCTCTGTCTTATATTTCTCATTTGTAAAATGGGGACAATGACTGAATCTAGCTCATAATATTGTTATAAGGATTATTTGAGCTACTGTATACAACAAATGTGACACACTTATATAAGTGTCTGGTCCATGGAAAAGACTATAGCATCAATCATTTGCCTTCTAGCAACCTTGTGAGGAAGCAGTCTCTGAGAGCCACCTATCCTTCAAAGACGGTTTTGTTTGCTATAGTAAAGGCTCCTTCAATAACATCTTTATTATTTTATTTTTCAACTATTTGTTGAGGGTCTAATATATGCCAGACATACTGCTTGGTACTCTGGTTATCAGTTCAGTTCAGTTCAGTCTCTCAATCATGTCCAGCTCTTTATGACCCCACAGACCGCAGCACGTCAGGCTTCCCTGTCCATCACCAACTTCCGGAGCTTGCTCAAACTCATGTCCATCGAGTTGGTGATGCCATCCAACCAACTCATCCTCTGTTGTCCCCTTCTCCTCCTGCCTTCAATCTTTCCCAGCATCAGGGTCTTTTCTAAGGAGTCAGTTCTTCACATCAGGTGGCCAAAGTATTGGAGCTTCAGCTTCAAAATCAGTCCTTCCAATGAATATTCAGGACTGATTTCCTGTAGGATGGACTGATTGGATCTCCTTGCTATTCAAAGGACTCTCAGGCGTCTCCTCCAACACCACAGTTCAAAAGTATTAGTTCTTCAGTGCTCAGCTTTCTTTATGATCCAACTCTCACATCCATACATGACTACTGGAAAAACCATAGCTTTGACTAGATGGAACTTTGTTGGCAAATAATGTCTCTGCTTTTTAATATGCTGTCTAGGTTGGTCATAGCTTTTCTTTCAAGGAGCAAACATCTTTTAATTTCATGGTTGCAGTCACCATCTGCAGTGATTTTGGAGCCCGAGAAAATAATGTCTGTCACTGTTTCCCCATCTATTTGCCATGAAATGATGAGACCAGATGCCATGATCTTAGTTTTCTGAATGTTGAGCTTTAAGCCAACTTTTTCACTCTCCTCTTTCGCTTTCATCAAGAGACTCTTTAGTTCCTTTTCTCTTTCGGCCATCAGGGTGGTGTCATCTGTATATCTGAAGTTATTGATATTTCTCCCAGCAATCTTGATTCTGGATTGTGCTTTATCCAGTCTGGCATTTCTCATGATGTACTCTGCATGTAAGTTAAATAAGCAGGGTGACAGTATACAGCCTTGATGTACTCCTTTCCCAATTTGGAATGTTCAAACTGCTGCTCAGGATATAATGGAGACCAAAATCAGACATGTCCCTCCCTTCATGGAATCCTCAGCATAATGGTAGATATGGTCACTAATTAAGTAATTATACAAAAAAAGTATAATATTACAACTTGATAAGTCCTAGGAAAGACAGGCTACATGACTCCTTATTATATTTGAATATGTAGAGTTTAACTCCTGAGAGAATAAAATTGTATCTTTCTTTTTAAATTTATTGAAGTATAATTGCTTCACAATATTGTGTTAATTTCCGCTGTTCAGCAACGTCATTCAGTTATACGCACATACATTCTTTTTCATTATGGTTTATCACAGGATATTGAATATAGTTCCCCATGCTGTACAGTAGGACACTGTTGTCCACCCATTCTCTGTACAATAGTTTACATTTGCTTATCTTAGTTTCCCACTCCATCCCTCCCCCTTGGCAACCACAAATCTGTTCTCTATTTCTGTGAGTCTGTGTGTATTTCTTGAATAATCCAAGAACTCAGATACCAAAGAAGGGAGGAGCTGTTCTGTGCAGAAACTGAGAACATCCTGAGAAACTAATTAAAACCTTCCTTTTTGATTACACCCTGGAGGATGGGAATCGCTTCCTCTCTTGCCTTTCCTTGACACAACTTGCTCCGGAGGAATGCAAAGGATGGGTGGGATCTTCCCCAGCATGAGAGTGAAAGGAAGCAGCATACCACAGAGATGACGGCAGTGTAAGAAGCCCTGCAGCTGCTGGTTCCAGCTCCACCCTGTGGGACAACCGCTTCGCAGTATTTCAAAGGCAAAGGCAACTTACAGGAAAGAAGAAAAAAAAATGCATTTAACAACTTCCTTGTCTGGAGGTCTGGATAGGAGTGGAGCACGTTTTAAAGCTGCATTTATGGCAGAAATATACACAGCATTACAGACATCTGTGCCTGGGCTTCCCAGAGCCCAAGTGTGCATTTGTACCTGAAGCACACTCAGATTTTTCAGGATATTTGGCAAGAAATGTGATTATTGAAGCTATTTGAATATAAAAGTGGTTCGTTTCATTTGTATTCCTAATGCCAGTTTTACCAGAAAGCAATAGCTAGGAATTACATCCAGAATTCCCTCTGCTACTCTTTATTAGCAATGCTTGAAAGGATGGTGTCCTGATGTACTTAATTGTTAATGCCAGAAAACCACATTCTCTTTTAGTATGTTGCAACACACAAGAGAATATTAAGTTTAAATATGAGCAAGGACAGGGTGTCATATACCAATGCTGAGATGCAAAATCTAAATATTTTACTCCTGTTTGATCGTATGTATATGTGTATCTCTACATCTGACTGCATCTTGTTCCCTTTCTCTTCCTCCAAGCTGTTACATTTCTTGTGATTGGTTGATGGCTTTGCATTCAGCATGTAAAACAATTAAGTGATTATTCTCTAAGCATCTACTTTGGCTTAAACAGGAATGTATTTAAACTCAAGGAGATCATAGTCTAGAAGTAGAGACAGATATGAAACACATAATGAAAAGTATGGTGAGTATCAGGAAGATAGATACACAGAATCCTCTAGATTCATATTGCAATAGTAATACTAATAAAAACTAAGATCAAATCAGTGCTTACTATGTACCCAGGCTTTGTTGCAAGCGTCGTTTAGTCACTAAGTCATGTCTGACTCTGCAACCCCATGGACTGCAGTACACCAGTTCTTCTATACTCCAGTGTCTCTCAGAGTTTGCTCAAACTCTTTTCCATTGAGTCAGTGATGCCATCCAACTGTCTCATCCTCTGTTGCCCCCGTCTCCTCTTGCTCTCAATCTTTCCCAACATCAGAGTCTTTTCCAGGGAGTTGGCTCTTTACATCAAGTGTTCAAAGTATCGGAGCTATAGCTTTAGCATTAGTACTTCCAGTGAATTTTCAGGATTGATTTCTTTTAGGATTGACTGGTTTGATCTCCTTGCTGTTCAAGGGACTCTAAAGAGTCTTCTCCAGCACTATGATTTGAAAGCAGTATACACTTACAATTAACTTGAATCCATGCACCTCACATTTATTATTACTATTTCCATTTTATAAATGAGAAAACTAGGCCCAAGAGGGATTAAATATTTACATACTTTTCCAAGGTGGTGCTCCTTGGAAGAAAAAGCTATGACCAACTTAGACAGCATATTAAAAAGCAGAGACATTACTTTGCTACAAAGGTCCATGTAGTCAAAACTATGGTTTTTCCAGTAGTCATGTATGGATGTGAGAGTTGAACTATAAGGAAAGCTGAGTGTTGAAGAATTGATGCTTTTGAACTGTGGTGTTGGAGAAGACTCTTGAGAGTCCCTTGGACTGCAAGGAGATCCAACCAGTCCATCATAAAGGAAATGAGTCCTGAATATTCATTGGAAGGACTGATATTGAAGCTGAAACCCCAATACTTTGGTCACCTGATGCGAAGGACTCACTCATTGGAAAAGACCCTGATGGTGGAAAGATCGAAGGCCAGAGGAGAAGGGGACGACAGAGGATGAGATAGTTGGATGGCATCACCGACTCAAAGAACATAAGTTTGAGCAAGTTCTGGGAGCTGGTGATGGACAGGCAGGCCTGGCATGCTGCAGTCCATGGGATCACAAAGAGTTGGACACTACTGAACAACTGAACTTGAACTTGACTCCATTGTTCTGTACCCAAAGTACACTTTCAGAAGGAAGAGAATTTACCCTAATCTTTCTTCAGGCAACGTACTGAAGTTTGGAAAGATTTTAATGATTTTATTTTTTATTTATTTGAGTATTCCTTTAATATAATCAGTTCAGTTCCGTTCAGTCATTCAGTCATGTCTGACTCTTTGTAACCCTGTGAATCGCAGAACACCAGGCCTCCCTGTCCATCACCAACTCTTGGAGTTCACCCAAACTCATGCCTATCAAGTCGGTGATGCCCTCCAGCCATCTCATCCTCTGTCGTCCTCTTCTACTCCTGCCTCCAGTCTTTCCCAGCATCAGGGTCTTTTCCAATGAGTCAACTGTTTGCATGAGGTAGCCAAAGTATTGGAGTTTCAGCTTCAATATTATTCCTTCCAATGAACACCCAGACTCTGATCTCTCAAGAATCTTCTCCAACACCACAGTTCAACAGCATCAATTCTTTGGTGCTCAGTTTTCTTCACTATCCAACTCTCATATCCATACATGACTACTGGAAAAACTATAGCCTTGACTAGATGGACCTTTGTTGGCAAAGTGATATCTCTGCTCTTTAATATGCTATCAAGATTGGTCATAACTTTCCTTCCAAGGAGTAAGCATCTTTTAATTTCATGGTTGCAATCACCATCTGCAATGATTTTGGAGCCCCGTCAAAAAAAGTCAGCCACTGTTTCCATTGTTTCTGCATCTATTTGCCATGAAGTGATGAGACCAGATGCTATGATCTTAGTTTTCTGAATGTTGAGCTTTAAGCCAACTTTTTCACTCTCCTCTTGCACTTTCATCAAGCGGCTCTTTAGTTCTTCTTCACTTTCTGCCATAAGGGTAGTGTCATCTGCATATCTGAAGTTATTGATATTTCTCTCAGCAATCTTGATTCCAGCTTTTGCTTCATCCAGCCCAGCGTTTCTCATGATGTACTCTGCATATAAGTTAAATAAGCAGGGTGACAATATACAGCCTTGACATACTTCTTTTCCTATTTGGAACCAGTCTGTTGTTCCATGTCCAGTTCTAACTGTTGCTTCCTGACCTGCATACAGGTTTCTCAAGAGGCAGGTCAGGTGGTCTGGTATTCCCATCTCTTTCAGAATTTCCCCCAGTTTATTGTGATCCACATAGTCAAAGGCTTTGGCATAGTCAATAAAGCAGACATAGATGATTTTCTGGAACTCTCTTGCTTTTTCAGTGATCCAGCAGGTGTTGGCAATTTGATCTCTGGTTCCTCTGCCTTTTCTAAAACCAGCTTGAACATCTGGAAGTTCACAGTTTATGTATTGCTGAAGCCTGGCTTAGAGAATTTTGAGCATTACTTTACTAGCATGTGAGATGAGTGCAATTGTGCAGTAGTTTGAGCATTCTTTGGCATTTCCTTTCTTTGGGATTGGAATGAAACTGACCTTTTCCAGTCCTGTGGCCACTGCTGAGTTTTCCAAATTTGCTGGCATATTGAGTACAGCACTGTCACAGCATCATCTGTTAGGATTTGAAATAGCTCAACTGGAATTCCATCACCTCCATTAGCTTTGTTCGTAGTGATGCTTCCTAAGGCCCACTTGACTTCACATTCCAGGATGTCTGGCTCTAGGTGAGTGATCACACCATCGTGATTATCTGGGTTGTGAATATCTTTTTTGTACAGTTCTTCTGTGTATTCTTGACACCTCTTCTTAATATCTTCTGCTTCTGTTAGGTCCATAGCATTTCTGTCCTTTATTGGTCCGCTTCTTTGCATGAAATGTTTCCTTGGTATCTCTAATTTTCTTGAAGATATCTCTAGTCTTTCCCATTCTATTGTTTTCCTCTATTTCATTGCATCGATCAACTGAGGAAGGCTTTCTTATCTCTTCTTGCTGTTCTTTGGAACTCTGCATTCAGATGAGTATATCTTTCCTTTTCTCCTTTGCTTTTTCCTTCCCTTCTTTTCACAGCTACTTGTAAGCCCTCCTCAGACAACCATTTTGCCTTTTTGCATTTCTTTTCCTTGGGGATGGTCTTGATACCTGTCTCCTGTACAATGTCATGAACCTCTATCCATAGTTCATCAAGCACTCTGTCTATCAGATCTAGTCCATTAAATCTATTTCTCACTTTCACTGTATAATTGGTAGGGATTTGATTTAGGTCATACCTGAATGGTCTAGTGGTTTTCCCTACTTTCTTCAGTTTCAGTCTGAATTTGGCAATAAGGAGTTCATGATCTGAGCCACAGTCAGCTCCCAGTCTTGTTTTTGCTGACTGTATAGAACTTCTCCATCTTTGGCTGCAAAGAATATAATAAGTCTGATTTCGGTGTTGACCATCTGGTGATATCTCTAGAGTCTTCTCTTGTGTTGTTTGAAGAGGGTGTTTGCTATGACCAGTGCTTTCTCTTGGCAAAACTCTATTAGCCTTTGCCTTGCTTTATTCTGTACTCAAGGCCATATTTGCCTGTTACTCCAGGTGTTTCTTGACTTCCTTCTTTTGTGTTCCAGTCCCCTATAATGAAAAGGACATCTTTTGGGGGTATTAGTTCTAAAAGGTCTTGTAGGTCTTCATAGAACTATTCAACTTCAGCTTCTTCATCATTACTGGTTTGGGCATAGGCTTGGATTTCTGTGATATTGAATGGTTTGCCTGCAAAACGAACAGAGATCATTCTGTCATTTTTGAGACTGCATCCAAGCACTGCATTTCGGACTCTTCTGTTGACCATGATGGCTATTCCATTTCTTATAAGGGATTCCTGCCCACAGTAGTAGATATAATGGTCATCTGAGCTAAATTCACCCATTCCAGTCCATCTTAGTTTGCTGATTCCTAGAATGTTGACATTCTCTCTTGCCGTCTCCTGTTTGACACTTCTGCTTTGCCTTGATTCATGGACCTAACATTCCAGGTTCCTATGCAAAATTGCTCTTTACAGCATCGGACCTTGCTTCCTAGTCACATCCACAGCTGTGTGTTGTAATTGCTTTGGCTCCATCCCTTCTTTCTGGAGTTATTTCTTCACTGATCTCCAGTAGCATATTGAGTACCTACTGACCTGGGGAGTTCCTCTTTTTGTATACTATCATTTTGCCTTTTCATAATGTTCATGGGGTTCTCAAGGCAAGAATATTGAAGTGGTTTGCCATTCCCTTCTCCTGCAGACCACATTCTGTCAGACCTTGCCACCATGACCCATCTGTCTTGAGTGGCTCCACACGGCATGGTTTAGTTTCACTGAGTTAGACAACATTTAATATAATAGATGAGGGCAAATATTTTTCTCTTTGAGTTAAGATATATTGGAAATAAAAATAAAATGCTCTTAGATGTAATACAGTAGGATCTTTGAGGGAGATGTTAAGAAAAAAATAGTGAAATTCAGATGAACTGTGGCATTTAGTAGTGGTGGTATACCAATGTCAGTTTCAATGTTTGTGACAAATATACCATAATTTAATGAGTGACAGTAGGGGACAATGGGTGAAGGATATATGGGGACTCTATACTATCTTTGCAACTTCTCTCTAAATCTGAAACTATTTTGAAATTAGAAGTTCAATTAATCAAAAAATAAAATATCCATCAGTCTAATAAACCCTCACTGAGCCTTTATTAGCTGCACACTGACCAGCTTTCTAGGAGAGAAGTGGCTCCTCTCTGGGATCCTCTGTCTGCTGTGTAGGCAGGGCAACATCTTTAGTATTGCATGGGGCAGCTGTGCCTACTTGTCTCCAGGTTGCTTTCTGGCCAGGCCAGGCATGCCCTTCATTCGAGCTGTGCCATCCTCTGTGGCCTGGGTATCCACGTGGTCACCACCATCTCCTTGACATTTTCCTTTGTGGCCATTGGTATCTTATATTCCTTGCCCTCATTCCATCAAGCAACATGATATCTTAACTTTGTTCTGTTCCATATTCATGTAGCAGGTTCTAAATCAAGTATAAAATGCTGTTTGTCAGGGTTCATATTCCCATTGGTGGACACTCGCAGACTGAAGCCCAGGGGAGCAGACAGTGGCTGACTCTTGTGGAAGGTGAGTCTCTGAGGAGGCTTGTCCACTCCACTCGTGCAGTAGCTGCTGTTTTATTATAGTCACCTGGAGTTTGAAAACTCTCAATCTCTGCCACACTGCAGATAGCTTCCTGTAGCAGAGTGTATAGCCAGCTAGTTGAGGAATCAATACAGGAAGACTCAGTTCAGGAACCTGGGAGTGAGGACAATTTTGAGTTATGGGTGATATGGGTGATCTTTGTAAAGTCTCATTGATTCTGTCACTTAAATATTTCTCAAATATATCTCCTCCTGTATCAATCAGAATGCAACCAAAGGAAGAAATACCTCTCCAGATGGTTTAAAAGGGATTTTTATATAGAAAATTAATGATATAGCTAGTGGAACAGTTGAGAAGCCAAACAGGAGACAAAGCAGCAACTCAGATGTTGGCCATAGCAGGAAGCCACAACCAGCCCTGGGCTGGAGGGACAAAAGGAGGAAGTGGGGTTCCCAGAGCCTGGGGTGGGATCCTTGGACAGAAGCCAGATTTGCGGCCTGCTCACGTGCCAAGGAAGAGATGCAGGAGCTGCTGGAATTGTCACGTGAGACCCAGAGAGGGTGGATGAAATATACTGAATTTTTCTTTCCTCATATTTCCTGATCTCCTGCCAGTAACTGTCAGTGGCCCAAGCTAATTAGAAATCAGCTGACATGGAAGGATGGTAAGCATAGCCAAGAAAGGTCAGTTTCCTTCCTCAAAGCACAGAGACTCTGCCACTGCCTAGGGGGTTAAAGCCTCCACCATCTGTTAGATAGGACATCCTGGGTGGTGATAGTGGTAAAGAACCCATTTGCTAATGAAAGAGATGCGGGTTCGAACCTGGGTTGAAAAAATCCCCTGGAGAATGGCATGGCAGCTCACTCCAATATTCTTGCCTGGAGAATCCCATGGAGCGATGAGCCTGGCTGGCTACAGTCCATAATGTTGCAAAAAGTCTGATTGACTGAAGTGACTTAGCATAATAAATATTTCAGAGTGATGTTGCTAAAATACAGACATATACATTAAGCTCCTATTTAAATACTTATCTGACTCCCTGCTAACTGCAGGCTCAGCCCAAGCTTTTTAGCAGGGTGGACAGGGCCCATTCCTGCCTGCCTCTTTGGCCTCATCTTCTACAGATCCCTGCATGGCACAGCCTCAGGGCACTGAAGACTACAGGGCACACGGAGTGGTGTCAGTTACTTACGCACTTGCTTTGTGGGCCTCAGAAGAGGCTCCCTGGCCCAAGTCTCCAGACTGTCACGGTGGGAACTGCAGTCTGAGATGGCATGCTCAAGTGGCTTCTGGGCCACCATGAGGGCGCCTGGAGAGTGAGAGGACTTGCCGTGAGTGCATATGAGAGCACATCACCCTCTGAAGGGGCTCCTGGCTGAGAGGAGAAATGGAGGGGCCTTGATGGGATACTGGGGCATGAGTCAGTGAGATCTGAGTGCTTCCCAGTGAAATGCATCAGACTGGTTAAGTTTGAGGAAACTGAGATTATGTGTGAATGAGAATGGAGCTCAATGTCTAAATACGTTGCTTAGCCTGTGGAGTCGCTCAGTCGTGTCTGACTCTTTGTGACCCCATGGACTGTAGCCTACCAGGCTCCACTGTCTATGGGATTTTCCCGGTCATAGTACTGGAGTGGGCTATCATTTCCTTCTCTGGGGGATTTTCCCGACCCAGAGATCAAATCCCAGTCTCCTGCATTGTAGACAGACACTTTACCCTCTGAGCCACCAGGGAAGTCCTGCTTAGCCTATTGTTACTAAAATTATCCCATCAATCAAAAGATCTCTGAGAGAATGAATAAATATGAGGACTCACTTCTGCTAGGCCCTGGAAACTCTTTACCTGTCATGAGGCCTTAATTCAAATGAAGAAAGAAATTAACATTCATGGGCCTCCTAGGGAGCAATCAAGTTTTAGAAGACATGGTGAGGAAAATTAGAAGGTAGAAATTGTGAGTTTGAGACATCTGACAAGGTTTCAGTGAAGTTTCGTACGGTCTAGATTTTTAAAAATAGCTTGTCACACCATACATATATATATCAGTCTTTTCTGTGTTCTCTGATAGTCTTACTGTAATGTGAACCTCCCTTATGGTGAAGTTAGAAAGTAACATTACTCTTCAACATCAAAGGAAAGCAAACATCTATTTAGCTGACATAATGTGCCAAGCATTGAGCTGGGCAGATTACACAATGCATTTCATTTTGCTATGGTGATTTTTCTGTGACAGATGAGGGAAATAAGACTTAGAGAGATTAAATGACTGTCCAAGGCTGCATAGCAAGTAGAGGCATTGGTATTTAAACCTAGGTCTCCTTTTACAACCCCACATTTTTTGTCTCTTAGTAAGCAACCCTCATGATGGAGTGCGAATAAAAATAATTTAGTATTGAATTCAGTTTTCTCACCAAGAACATGAAAATAACATGTGGGTATATTTTCAAACAAGATTACCCTAAAATGCTATATAGGCAGATTTCTGAAAAATATGGAATTCATTTTGAAGGTTTATTTTTCTATTGAACATGAAGATTTTTGCATCTCTCAAAATCTAGGCATTACTGTGGCATCCTTGATCTGTCCAGCCTTTGAACTAAAGTATTTGTTATCTCCTCAGGTGGTGCTAGTGGTAAAGAATCCACCTCCAATGCAGGAGATGCAGGTTCAATCCCTGGGTTGGGAAGATCCCTTGGAGAAGGAAATGACAGCCCAGTTCAGTATTCTTGCCTGGAAAATTCCACAGACAGAGGAGTCTGGTGGGCTACAGTCCATAGGGCTGCAAAGAGTTGGACACGACTGAGCACGCATCTATATATTTATTGTCTTATCATTTTGAGTTTTCCGTGTGAAACATTGGTTAATATCATTGTTGCCTGTTGGGAGGAATCCTTGGAAAGCGGATTCTGAGATGGAGGTAGGTGTTTAGGAGCATTTGTTAAGTAGTGCTCTTAGCAGTCAGCCCCTTGGAAGAGAGAGAAGGAAGCAGAACTCATCACAGGATTCACCACAATGACAAATGCAATTCTTAATAAATTGGTGTGTATACAATAAATGTATATATGTGCTGATGTTCAATATATGATAAAATAGCTAAATGCGTGCAACAGAGGAATAAATGTTTGCTTTGTATGATTATAAAATACACATTTATTGTATAGACAAATGGTTAAGGCAATAACTACCTGGATCAGGATGAAGGCTGAATTTCAAAGAATTGTAAATTGGACAACATTAGTGCCTACAGATTGAAAGCGCAGTGTCCCCATCTCCGGTCCAAGAGGGAGCAGAAACTTAGGACTTCTTGAGGCTCTCACACTTCTTAGCACCATGGCATTTATTGCTGTGTCAGTAATAAGAATGTGTCAGTATGCTGAGCGATGGCGTCCTGTGTACACAGAGCAGTGCTCGGTATATTGACTTGGTTTTTACATGTTTGCTGACCCTAAAGACTCACGTAATGAGTGGAAACAGAAAAAAAAAATCAACATGTGGTAAAAACTTTAAAAAAAATGAACATTCATTCCTCAGAAACTATACTGGCCCTACCTCTACTTACTTAGTCAACTTCTTCCTGTTTCAGGCATTCCCAACAACTGATGGTTATATTCCAGAAGTCTAAGAAGGCAGATATCGATCCGTAGACAGTGAATGTGGAGAATCCCCAGACATCCAAGGGGAGAGGAAGCAGAGGCTAGCATAGCCATCCCTTTTAGGTTTGGTGCCTGGATGCTTACAAGACTCTGCTAGGCCGCCTCTGCCTTCCATGCATCCCTGCCTCTGACTCAGTGGTCTCAATCCAGAGGACTTAGGATTTTCATGGCTCCTGGAATCGCAGGCCCTAATAGCTGGTGCCCAGAGGGTACATGTAAGGGGTTCACAGTGACTGAAGGGACAAGTGCCTTCCATTTGTTCAGGCAGAGCTGCAGCCTATAGAATGCATACCTAGCACGAGTTGAGATGTGTGTTGCATGAAATACAGCTGCCTGAGGCAATCTAGAGGATGTTGGCCCTCCTAAGATGACAGACTCCCTCACTCTTGACAGTTTTCTTCCTTTAGTCCTTCCCTGTCCTTTTAGACAATGAGTTAAGTCGGATTTAGCTATTATTAATATTAGGAAGTCTTAATCGCACCCCAAAGATGTGGATGAACCTTATATGTTCTTTTTTTAAAAAAAATACTTTGTCTATCCATGTATTCATTCCTTTGCTCATTCTCTTATAGTTCAGTCACTGCTTTGTTTCACGGTCACATAGTCCAGGTATTTGCTCTAAGGCTGAAGTACAGAACTAGTGTTGTGTACAGGGACTATTGTTTGAAAATTTAGAGCTGGATATTTAGAGAGCAAGAATTCCAGTTAGTCTGATTATCATTGTGATGAGATGGCAGGCAGTCTTTCTCATGTTTATTTTCTTCTTAACTTTCTCAATATAATGTCACGTAATTCAGAAGCCTTACTCTTTGTTGCTTCTTCTTGTCCTCTGTAAAGCCATCACTCAGGAAGCTGCCCTAATTAATTTTCTCTTGATATGTTTTAGCTTTTGTTAAACCTCATATCATCTTGTTCTAATTCCTTTCCATCGTATTGTGATTTTTATCACATTTTTCTTGTATATATCACTGCTATATACCAGAAGCAAATTTTACCTGGACCCCCAATATTTCATCAGGGCATCTGGTTTTCTAGCAGCTTACTTATGAGTGTCAGGAGATTAGATTCCCTCTCTGGTTTGTTTTCTGGCTATGGGCAAGTCCAACCCCATGAACCTTAACTTCTCCATTTGCAAAATGGGATAATAATACTTACCTCCCACACATGCTGGGTGTTGTGAGAATTAGAAAGATAATGTTTGCAAAGTGCTTTGTAAAAACACGGAGCCTTTCATCTAAGGAAGGAGCTCAGATGTTATTATTTTTGTTGTTACTGTCGGTCATGTTCCCACATGGCTTTATGTTGATCGTGTTTTTAACTGCAGTAGAGGTGAATCACAGAGATGAGAGATGGTGAAGACATAGCAGGTCATCTAGTTCAAACGTAGAATTCTTTCCCTGCAACACTCTCTTGGTACTTTAGTCTTGCTATTTTTAAGTCCCAGAGCACCAAACATTACATGGTCCATTTCTTCCTGCTTGACAGCAGAACTCTCCTAAGAACAGTTTCAATGGCAACTTTTGACCTAAGCATTTTCTTAATGACCCAACTGGAACAACTTTTTGAGTCTCTTCCAGGAGAATATTTTTGCTTGGTATAAGGGTTATAGTTATTTTTAGGACCCTTTACTACTTTCCTGGGGAAATGGAGTTACAATCCATTAGCTTCCTTCTGATGATATTCTGTACAATGTTCACCCCAAATGTTCAATTTAGGAATTTCCTAACCATTGGTCCACAGAGCAAACCAAACCAAATCTTATGCAGAGATATCACATTTCAAATGCAATTAACCTGCTGTAAATTCAATCTCTGAAGACTAAAAGAATGTGCTAACTTCAACCTTGTGACCTGCAAGTATTTTGCTTTTGGTAGATGAATAAGCTATCACTGAGGATAAGTTTGAAATCTGATAGTCTGTAAATATTTGTTGAATGAATAAATGAACCATTCATATTTACATGTATAATTCATTGTTACTTGATTCAGTAGGATAATAATAGTCCTTTTAGTCTTTTTAGATTTATATATATTGACATATTATAAATGTATGTTAATGTATTATATACATTGTATGTGTATATTGCATATTTTTATATATATTGTGTGCATATATGTTTATTTGAAATTTATATATATGATATATATATTTAGAAGTATTACTACTTACAACATAAATATAACTGGTATCCTGACAAAGAGATGGTCTAGAATGATATACAGACTTTCAAAAGATGTGAAGCATTTACTATTTAGGAGCTGAAATATTAATACATTGGTAAGCCAAACATATTTATCTTGTAATGCTAATTGCTTTAGCCAGTAAGAATTGGTTTTGAAGATACAATGATTCTGTTTTCCACCCTTTTGCTATAGAGTAAGGTCTAAGATGAAATCAATACCCCAAGTAATCCTTTCCTTTTCTTCTACTTATGATAGTTTAATTAATTACTCTCCTTTAAACTGATACATTAATTAAAACTAACCTTTTATGTGATAATGATTATTATTTTCAGTGCAATTGTGGTTTCCAATCTATCAGGCTTTAGGTTTAAGTGGAAGGATTTTTCTTGTTATTATAGTTGTTGCTATTTAGTTTCTAAGTTGTGTCCGACTCTTTTGCAATTTATGAGCTATAGCCTGTTGGGCTACATGGAAATCTGTCCATGAGATTTCCAAGGAAAGAATACTGGAGTGAATTGCCATTTCCTCCTCCAGGGGATCTTCCTGACCCAGGGATCCAATCTGCATCTCCTGCATTGGCAGGCAGATTCCTTACCACTGAGCCACCTGCAAGGCCCTTCAGTTCAGTTCAGTCGCTCAGTCATGTCTGATTCTTTGCAACCCCATGAACTGCAGCACACCAGGCTTCCCTGTCCATCTTGTCATTAATTGCTGGTGAAACCTCAATCCAAAGACTTGAGCAATAATTCAGCTTTCTTAGTAAAGAATAGAAGGATATGACTGAAGAGAGAACACTATTCTATTTTCAACGAGTCAAAAAACTGAAATACATCTCTGAAAAATCTATGAAACTAATGAGTCCCTCTCATGAGATATTTTGGATATTTTGGAAAACTAAAGAGGATCATTAAAAAAAAAAACTGCTGATGTTACTATCTGTGGTAATTGGATCAGAAAGATTGTGACATCTGACAGATTTTTATGTGTGTGGCAAATTTCCAGAGAGTGAATTCGTTGGTGGTCAACTTTCGGGATGCTTTGCTCTTTAATCCCTTTGCCTTCAACATGGTAGTATCTGGGGAGTGAGATGGGACGTGATAATTAGCTTGCTGAGTCAGTGGGATGGAGTCTTGAAATACTGAATAATTATTTCTTTGATGTGTGGTGTGGTTAACATGCTTAAGATTCTTAACACAGGACCAGCTGGATGCCAGAACTGGTAAGAGGAAGTAAAATCACATTTATATACTATGCAGAATGTTAAATAGCAAATCTCAGAGTCCAGACTTTGTCATTCTTTGTCTTCACCTTTTTGTTTTCTTAAACTTTATAACAATCAGTTTAAGCACTTAATTGGTAAACTCCTGGCCCAGGAATAGCAAACAAAATTTCATTATAAGTCTGTGAAACACCTTGCTTTCTATAATCCTTGTTCCAGATAACAGTGAGACAGAAATCTGGACAAAAATAGAAAGGTGCAGTGACGCTACTGTTTTGGAAAGAAAACATATCTTTCTTAGTGGCCTTGAACCTGTAACACTAACCTATCATTAATGGGTTTAGTTTAGTGGACACCAAATACTCTCTGACGTGTCTCAGCATGCTTTCGTTTCTGTGAGAAAGATTCCTTTTAGGTCAAGCCCAGCAGTTGACTAAGAAGAATGTAGAACCTGGAACTGAAAGGCATTAATTTTGTCCCTCTCTATAATCGCCAATTTATTCCCATGAACTTGGTGCAATGGAAAATTATTACTTCTTTCTAGATCTCAGCAATTTTAAATGGGAAGAGTTTTTTTTTGAGCCTTTGAGGTTCAAACACTGCATCTCTTCCCTGTCCTTAGCTGCCTTCTGGATCAGTTACCTTTGATGCCGAAGAAAAGAGCAATAAGATATGATTTGGAGAAATTACAAGAGCCCCTGTTTTCTGAGCCTTTGCAATTGTGGCAGCAAGACTGATAAGAGGAAGTATGAATTGCAGTGAGACTAAGTGGGAAAAAAAGAATTCGTACCATCAGGTGAAAACTATGGAACAATTAAATGATGTCATCTTGCAGGAAATGTCACCATCACGTTTTTTATTTATTTATTTTTTTGCCTCTCATATCATTGGCTATGAGTCAAATTCAAGTTGAGGCATATTTTTTTTCCATCTCTACATCTTCACACTATAAATTTTGATTTTTATAAAAATAACCATTCTTTTTCCCATCAAAAACTGAAAGATATTTCTTTGCCCTTCACTAGGACTTAGCATTGTTTGTAGTGGGTGGGGGCAGCTGACTTGCGTGAACACAGGTTTCCATATTATCTGCTCTTTGGGGTGAACTCAGTCCGTGGGTAGATGAAGAGCAGCCCTTATTCCCAGGCAGAGCTCATTCTCCTGACTTGACTAATATTTACCTAAGCTTCTCTCTGCCTCTTCCTCCTCTCTGAGATTTGTTTTTCTTGTTTTCCCAATCTGGATGCTTTCACCTACAGCTCAGCTTCCTCAGAACTGCTCTTGGCTCACCTTGTGCAGTTTTTTCCACGATTATTATATTTCTCAACTTGAGGGCTTCCCTTTATTCTATAACATGACATTCAAACTGCCTTCCTGTTCTCTGCCAGCATACCCCTTGATACTGGTGTGCTTCCCACCTACACAGGTATACAGCAAGCTGCTCTAGCTAATCTCTTGGCTTTTGATATTTCCTTAACATGTGTAGGTCAGCCTTATTTGATTTATTGCCAATATATAAACTCCCTCATGATTTCACCTTTCCATTTGCTTTTATGGATGTGAACATCCTTTCAGAAAAAACTGACTTTTATTCCAGTAGAAAAATAATAAGACTTTTTTAAAAGACCTTAGAACATCTCACAAACATTACCATTGTGATTTTTTATATTATTTCTACTGAAAAGCCGGTGGAAAACAAGCATTCAATTTTGAGATGGAAAATTAAAAGCCAGTTGCCAACATCAAGTAATTATGTAGAAACCCTGAGAGCTGGCTTAAGTCTTTTTCAAAAACAAAGGGGAATATACCCTCTGATTCTGCAGTCTTCTATGTTTTGGAAGAACCATTCCTGTAGCACAATCCCATCATTTGGATTTATTTCAACAGTACATAAGCAATACTTAATATATGCAAGGCACTCTAATCAAGCCTCAGAGATAGAATACATGGTCCTTGTCCTTGAGGAAGTGGGTTGAGAGCCATGAACAGGTAGTCTATAGTAAATGCTATGATAAAAGATGAATAAGAATCCTGAGTCACAGACACACAGGTCAGGGTGATGAGGAATACATTATGGAGGAGACAGCATTGGATGGAACCCTACGGCAATAGAATCACTGCCTGCAGAGAAAAAACACTTTGGAACCATACTCTCTCAGTCCTTCACCCACCATCTCAGTGTTCCTTTTCAGTATAAATATAGCTTTCAAAGACCCCATCCACAAACCAAGGATATGCCTTTTCTAGGAGCCACCTGGGTATGGATGTGTGTATGTATTAGTCACTCAGTTGTGTCTGACTCTTTGAGACCCCATGGACTGTAGTGCACCAGGCTCCTCTGCCCATGAAATTCTCCAGGCAAGAATACTGGAGTGGGTTTCCATTCCTTTCTCCAGGGGATTTTCCTTACCCAGGGATCGAACCTGGGTCTCTTGCATTGCAGGCAGATTCTTTACCATCTGAGCCATGAAGTATTGACTATGGATAGCTTTGTGCATTTATAATAGAAAGTAAACATGATTTCAGGCCTCAAGGAAATGAGTTTACAGATGATAATAGCAAAATGATAGAAATTCTAGTATTCTGGAAATAAATGAAAATCAGATAATTTAGGAAAACATTTTCTGGGTTTTGAAGTTGTGTCTGCTTCCCTGAGAAGTATATTGTGAAAATTCCTCAGGATGCTTGTTTCCCAATCTTGTGATTAGCCTCCTGAGATAGTCACGTGGGCTGACTTCCTCTAAATCAGTATTTGAGAAGCATTTCAGGCAGACCACCTTGAGGTGATAATTGCCTTTCTTAGGAGACAGTCACATGTGCTAGATCCTCTGGGAGGAAATGAATGAATTGCCCATTGTACATTAAATCTCAGACAAGAAATTTTAAAGGTGAACTTCCAAAGCATTAAGGCTCAGAGTAATCACCGGAGTTGGCTAGCTAGCCTTCGGGGGCCCGCCCTTCCTAGAATCAGCAAACTCTTCCCCTGTAGAAAATTGCATAAACATTTGAAGGTTTCCGTCTGTCCTCAGAATTCTACTTGTCTGCCAAGATTATAGTCATTTGAGCTGGAAAGTTGGCCAGTTACAATCTCTATTAAGGCATTGATGGCTACACTCATTCCTGTGCTTCCTTGTTCACGATCCTGTGAGTCTCTGGGGTCTTTGGGGTCAAGTGCTGCCTCTGAGAACTGTCAGCATAGAGGAAAGGACAGGCCTATGTCTTTTCTATCTAAATGGCAGGGCTTGCTCTGGAGTTGACCCAGGGTAGTTTCCATATGTCTCTTTTCCATCTGAAGTAAAAGCCTTATGCAAAGTGTTGCTTGAGCAGAAATCCAGAAACCATTATCAGGCATCTTTCTTCATGACAACCAATCATCTGCACACTAGAGGGTTGGTCACATGGCCAGTTCTTTCCTACTACCCCTGTGCTATTTCCCATCCCTTATACCTTGACAGTTCTTCTAGTGGAGAGGAATACAAAGCCATCCAAGCTTCCATGAAGAAGCTACTCTTGGCTTCTTAACACCCTACTGCCATATTGCTTTCATAAATAAAACGGGTTTGCTTTCTCCAATAGGCAAATGACTCAGAATTTTTTATTTCTCTCTACAGTCATTCTCATCTGTTACAGATTAGGGTATACTGAGAAATTCTGAGATGGAGTTTAGAGAACAGAATGTTTATTATGGAGCATCCTAGGGACCAAGATTCCAGGAAGGCTGGGAAGAGGAAAAGGATTGGGAAGAAGAAGATATTGAGATGAGACACAGACTCAGAAATATCCCTGATCAACTCCATGGGGATCTGTGTAACTAGAATGGCCCTTCAGATTTGCTTCTACACTTAGGGTAAACTAAATTCAGGAAGTTAGTGGGACAAACTACAGTCCAATGCTTGGTCTCAAGGTCACAGCTTATATTCACTGCCTCCCTCCTCCACTACTGATTCTAGATTTCTCTCTCTCTCTCATCTTCCATCTCTGTCTGTCTCATTTGCTTACCTGATGGCATAACTGATATCCTCAACCCTGAGTATTCTGTTTCAGTCACCATGCCCTTCTCAAACCAGGGTTGCTGTGCTTGTCCATTTGTCATTATAATTGGGAAGAAAGGGCCAAGAGATGCCCAAATAGATCACCTAGGTGCCAGACTTATTCCTTTATACCCCATTGTGAAATGGCAGCCCTACTACCTGATGACTGGTCAGTTGCCCTGCCAAAACAATGACTCCTCCTCTTGCCAGCTGGTTCCTTGCCACAGGAAGCCTGAATTCCCAGGCTGTAGTCATAGCTCATAATACAAAGGGATTATTACTGTATCCATTAGTAAAAAAAAAAAAGTTTTCTTTTTAAGAATCAGGATCTATAAGCCCAAAGAATGCAGAGCTGTAGAGAAAGGATGCACACTGTATTCAAGCAGGTCACTGGGAAAGATGAGAGGTTGAATTACTTTTTTTTTCTTTTCCTAAGTTCTTATAACCATGTATTTTTCTTTTGGGATTATAGTACCATATGAAGGCCTTTGATTCAAAGTGTATACTAGTCTTAGAGGATGACACTCCATTCTGGTAAATCATTGAGCTGAAACTTCAGTTGTGCCTTCAGAGAGATATTCCAGTGCTCTATCAGGCTACTAGCTTCTGTGTATAGTGAGATATATGATATGCCCAGAGGATACTATGATGATGGGTCAACTTTCACATCTGTTTTCTCTATCATGAGTTTCTCTGATGCAATGATATATGAAATCCCATACCAGTGGATCAAACTCCATAAACCCTTGGAGAGTTGTATTGGCTAAGCCCCTGCCAGCAAGAAAGGCAAACAAGTAGCAAGTTGTTTTCCTCAAGGGATGACATGACAACCGGGAATCAGTACTGGCCTCTGTTTCTGAAAGGTTGGATATTCAGTGGCAGCAATAGCTAAATTTCCCCTTGGTAAGGGGAAATCCATGCTCTTGGGCAGGAGTATAGTCTTCATTTTTACCACCTCAGCTGACTCTGTTTATACATCCATTTTTTTAGCTTTGAGATTGACAATGACAAAGGCTAGCTGATGTCAACAGGCTGAGTCATTTTTGCTACATAGTTGTTTAATATATTCTTTGTGTTGGATGCTATTGGTGGGTGTAATTGTATGATAAAAGATTTTTGTAATTTATTCACATTTTCCTATTCATTCACATACTTCTACCCTGGATTTCCTTGTCTCTGATCCTCGACTGTTTTCTTTTCCAAACCTTAATAGCCAAGCCATTGGCTACTGCCCATGAGTTCATATATGTAGTCCAACCTTGGGTCACTTCTCTCTCTACACAAAGTATATGGCCAGGTGCAGATAGTCTGCACTATCCCTTGGAGTCCTATATACTGAGAAAGCATACTCTCTTTCCCTCCTCAGTCTCCCTTTATTGGTTATGGTGCAACTTAACTTACTTTGGCCACCTGATGGTAAGAGCTAACTCCTCAGAAAATCCTTGATGCTGGGAAAGATGAAGGGCAGGAGAAGAATGGGTGACAGAGGATGAGATGGTTGGATGGCATCACCAACTCAATAGGTACAAGTCTGAGCAAACTTCAGAAGATAGTGAAGGACAGGGAATCCTGTCTTGCTGCAGTCCATTGAGTCACAAAGAACTGGATAAGACTTAGCGACTGAATAGCAATCTTAAAGATGATATGTTATAGCCATAGAGTGGAATGTTAGCCACAAAACATAATGAAGTTATGCTATTTAATGTAACATGGATAGACCTAGAGATTATATTTCATGAAATAAGTCAGAGAAAGGTAATGTATAAAATTATTTGATATGGGACCTAAAAATAATATGAATGAGTATATATAGCAAAACAGAAACAGACTCACAGACATAGAAAACAAATCAGTGGTTACCAGTGGGGAGAGGGAAAGGAAGAGGGGGAAGTTAGGGTGTGGGAATTTACAGACACAAACTATTATGTATAAAATTGATAGGTATCAGGGATATATTATATATCACAGGGAATTATAGCCATTATCTTTTAACAGCTTTTCATGGAGTAGAATCTGTGAAAATGCCGAATCATTCTTCTGTACAGCTGAAAATAATGTGATATTGTAAATCAAATATGTGTGTGCATGCATGCTCAGTTGTGTCTGACTCTTTGTGACCCATGGACTGTCACCCACCCGGCTTCTCTGTCATGGAATTTTTTCAGCCTAGAATACTAGAGTGTGTTGCCACTTCCTCCTCCAGGGGATCTTTCTGACTCAAGGATCGAACCCACATCTCTTATGCCTCCTTCCTTGCAGGGGGATTATTTACCACTAGTGCCATCTGGGAAGCCTGCAAATCAAAAATACTTCAATCAAAAAACAAATAAAAGATTTAAAAAAATCTTAGCTATCAGTCCGCTGGCTATCATGGGAGGTAGGAGTATATCCTGAGGGAGTGTATACTTTGTCCTACAGAGAGAAGGCCTCTGCATTTCCTCTTGCAAGAGGAGAGGGGTGTGAGTTTTAATGGTAGGTGGTCAACAGGTACTTCTGCTGCCATATAGGGTTTGGGGGAATCTAAGGGTTTTGGATTTTTGTGGGCCTCCACTTAGATACCTAATCAGTGTGCCAGGGTCCTATTTTTCCTAGCGAGGGCCCTAATCTTAACACAGAAGATCTGTCTTGATTGGGAGTTTAGCCTTGATTCAGAGTTTGGCTCCTTTGATAAGTATATTCTGGTCCTGGTCTTTGGATTTCTATGCAGCAGAGAAAGAGATCCTTTTTATATGCTACCAAGAAGGCTTTTTACTTTCACAATTGCTTTTTCTCACCTGTTAATTTCTATAAACATTTGTTTTCTTTCTTCCAGACAAGGACTTTAGGAAGTAACAGTACAATTCCATTGTTTTTATAGTTTCTATTACCTCTTTTTGTCAAATGCAACATATGGTGCTGGCTAGTACATCTCATGCACCTTTATACCATCTCAATTCACCAGTGATAATGTGAGTACTTGGCCCTGTACCTAGTGCCAGGGCTGTCTGTACTCCCCTTGCCATCAGGGAGGAAGTTCTCATTGCCAGCTAAGTGGTCCAGCACCAGAACCCCATCTTCCTTCCTACATCTTTAGAACTCTCCTGGTACCAACTGTTGCAGGGTGAAGTTTCCCAGGAAGCAGACCCTGAGCTGGAGATTAGAACTTGCTTTATTTATTAAAGAGAGTTCATGGACACCTATAGAAGGGAGGGGAATGAAGTAGGATTGGGCAAAAGGAAAGGTTGAGCTGAAATTTGAGCATAACTACAGCCTCAGTCAGCATCATAAGGATCCTTGGAGCTAAAATGGTCATTCATAGGTATCTTGAGTTGGGCCATAAGGGTCAGGACTGTATTCTTGAACTGATCTGGTATTGGATATGGATATTCATGGAAAAGGGGATGACCATGGATGAGAGGGCTCAGCAGCTGAGACAATCTTGAAGAAGTTCACAGTTAAAAGCTAACTGCTGACAACTCTCCAAACAGTGGGAAGAATTGAGTCTTCCAGTGAAGAAGTATATGGACATGAGAGCTAATTTTGGGGGGGAAAGCAATTTTAGGAGCAATGGAAATCACTTGCAGAAAGATAGTGCCATCCACCTGTACCACTCTGTGCCTTTGTGTAAAGGCAAATCAGAACTTGTTCTTTAAGCATTGTTTCCCTAAGGGAGCCTTTGCTGACCAAATTCCCTCTTTCATCACCCCTAGTCCTGTCTCCTTGCTTAACTCACTCCCTGGCTCCATTGAGTCCCTATGACACTTTAAATATGCCTTTATGTAGCTATCTTAGTCCATTCTGGCTGATATAATATTAATACCACAGACTGTGTGACTTATAAATAACAGAAATATATTTCTCACAGTCCAAGATTGAGGTGCCAGCTGATTTGATGTCTGGTGGGAGCCCTCTTGCTGTGGATAGTTGATTATCTTCTTGCTGTGTTTCTACATGGCTGAGGAAGAAAGGGAGTTCTCTGGTTCTTTTTTATAAGGACACTAAGCTCATTCTTGAAAGTTCCACCTTTATGACCTAATTCTCTCCCAAAGGTCCCACCTCCAAATACCGTCATTTTGGGAATTATGTTTCAACATGTGAATTATTTGAGGGGAAGGGCAGTACAAACATTCGGTCCATGACTTTAACACTTACCACATTGAGATAGAATTGTGTAGTTGCCTGTTATATTTCTACTTTCTTGAGGGTTGTAACTTTCATTCATTTGTTCTTAAGGACTAGAAACAGGATGGTACCTTTCATACGTCATGACTATTAAATGAACGATGTGTCAAAAATGCACAAATGCATCAGACCATCATTCATATCATACTATAAGGCCATAGATATAGTATTAAGAGATCCGATTTGAGTCCTTATTTAGTCATAAACAGATCATAGATAACTCAAGCAATCCTCCTATGTCTGAGTTTCACCTTCCCTAAACTGTAAGGAAGTGTCCTCCATACTTTATATCATTATTATTAAGGTAAAAGAAGGTTCAGTTCAGTTACTCAGTCATGTCTGACTCTTTCTGACTCTGTATGACTGCAGCACACCATGCTTCCCTGTCCAACTTTACCGACTCCCAGAGCCTACTCACAGTCATGTCCATCACTTCGGTGATGCCATCCAACCATCTCATCCTCTGTCATGCCCTTCTCGTCCTGCCTTGAGTCTTTCCCAGCATCAGGGTCTTTTCCAACAAGTAAGTTCTTCCCATCAGGTGGCCAGTGTATTGGGGTTTCAGCTTTACCATCAGCCCTTACAATGAATATTCAGGACTGATTTCCTTTAGGATTGACTGCTTTGATCTCCTTGCAGTCCAAGGGACTCTCAAGAGTCTTCTCCAACACCACAGTTCAAAAGCATCCATTCTTCAGTGCTCAGCTTTCTTTATAGTCTGACTCTCATATCCATACATGACTTCTGGAAAAACCATAGTTTTGACTAGATAGATCTTTGTTGACAAAGTAATGTCTCTGATTTTTAATATGCTATCTAGGTTGGTCATAGTTTTTCTTCCAAGGAGCAAGCGTCTTTTCATTTCATGGCTGCAGTCACCATCTGCAGTGATTTTGGAGTCCCCAAAAATAAAGTCTGTTACTGTTTCCATTGTTTCCCCATCTATTTGCCATGAAGTGATGGGACCAGATGCCATGATCTTAGTTTGCTGAATGTTGAGTTTTAAGCCAACTTTTTCATTCTCTTCTTTCACTTTCATCAAGAGGCTCTTTAGTTCTTCTTTGCTTTCTGCCATGAGGCTAGTGCCATCTGCACATCTGAGGTTATTGATATTTCTTCCAGCAAATTTGATTCCAGCTTGTGCTTCATCCAGCCCAGAGTTTCTCATGATGTACTCTGTATATAAGTTAAATAAGCAGGGTGACAATATACAGCCTTGACTTACTTCTTTCTCCATTTGGAATCAGTCTGTTTTTCCATGTCCAATTCTAACTGTTGCTTCTTGACCTCAGATTTCTCAGGTTGCAGGTCAGGTGGTCTGGCATTGCCATCTCTTGAAGGGAAATATTTTCACAGTTTATTGTGATCCACACAGTCAAAGGCTTCAGCATAGACAATAAAGCAAAATTAGATGTTTTTCTGGAACTCTTGCTTTTATGATGATCCACTGGATGTTGGCAATTTAATCTCTGGTTCCTCAGCCTTTTCTAAATCCAGCTTGAACATCTGGAAGTTCATGGTTCATGTACTATTGAAGCCTGGCTTGGATAATTTTGAGCATTGCTTTGTTAGCATCATTGAGTACAATTGTGTGATGGTTTGAACATTCTTTGGCATTGCCTTCCTTTGGGATTGGAATGAAACTGACTTTTTCCAGTCCTGTGGCCTCTGCTGAGTTTTCCATATTTGTTGGCATATTGAGTGCAGCACTTTCACAGCATCATCTTTCAGGATTTGAAATAGCTCATCCACTAGTTTTGTTCATAGTGGTGCTTCATAAAGTACACTTGACTTCACATTCCAGGATGTCTGGCTCTGGGTGAGTGATCACACCATTGTGATTATCTGGGTCATGAAGATCTTTTTGTATAGTTCTTCTGTGTATTCTTTCCATCTCTTCTTAGTATCTTATACTTCTTTTAGGTCCATACCATTTCTGTCCTTTATTGTGCTCATGTTTGCATGAAATGTTTCCTTGGTATCTCTAATTTTCTTGAAGAGACCTCTTGTCTTTCCCATTCTGTTGTTTTCCTCTATTTCTTTACATTGATCACTGAGGAAGGCTTTCTTATCTCTCCTTGCTGTTCTTTGGAACTCTGCATTCAGATGAGTATATCTTTCCTTTTCTCCTTTGCTTTTTCCTTCCTTTCTTTTCACAGCTACTTGTAAGCCCTCCTCAGACAACCATTTTGCCTTTTTGCATTTCTTTTTCTTGGGGATGGTCTTGATCCCTGTCTTCTGTACCATATCACGAACCTCTGTCCATAGTTCTTCAGGCACCATGTCTATCAGATCTAATCCCTTAAATCTGTCAATTCCATTGTATAATCATAAGAGATTTGATTTAGGTCATATCTGAATGGTCTAGTGGTTTTCCCTGCTTTCTTCAATTTCAGTTTGAATTTGGCAATAAAGAGTTCATGATCTGAGCCACAGTCAGCTTCTGATCTTGTTTTTGCTGACTGTATAGAGATTCTCCATCTTTGGCTGCAAAGAATACAAACAATCTGATTTCAATATTGACTATATGCTGATGTCCATGTGTAGACTCTTCTCTTGTGTTGTTGGAAGAGGGTATTTGCTATGATCAGTGCGTTCTCTTGGCAAAACTGTGTTAGCCTTTGGCCTGCTTCATTTTGTACTCCAAGGCCAAATTTGCCTGTTACTCCAGATAGCTCTTGCATTCCTAATTTTGCATCCCAGTGCCTTGTAATGAAGAGGACATCTTTTGAGAGTGTTAGTTCTAGAAGGTCTTGTAGGTCTTCATAGTACCATTCAACTTCAGCTTCTTTAGCATTACTGGTAAGATATGTGAAAGAATTTGGAGTCAGAAAAGGGGTGTACAAATGCTAGGAATTATTACTCTTTATTTCTCTGTCACTCTGTGTTCACTTCTGTTCTTGCTGCCTATAAATGTTTCAGTTGCTCTTGCAACTCTGTGGTTAATCACAGACACAGGTTCTTCACCATTGTTATGGTGCACTCTTCAGTTTAGTACAACTGATCCATACATGTATTTGGAAACTGGTAAGCCAATGAACCATTGAATATAATCACCTTGAAAAGCACACTCTGGGGTCATCAAAGTCTATACAGAGAGGCTTACCGATGATAAAGATATGGTCTCTGAAGATACGGTTTCTAGTCTGCTAGAGGGAGACCAACATGTAACAATTCAGGAGAAATGACATAAGTATTTTATGAGTATAAATTTGAGATGGAATATAGTTCAGGTACAAAGGAAGGAGTGTTGGTGATTGGGTGGTGGTCAGAAGAGCCTTCATTAAAAGATGAGGCTTGCACAACCAGTAGTAGAGGAGTAGGTCTGATTCAGGAAGAAAAGGAACTGAAGGGCATCCAGGATGAGCAGAGGCACTAAAGGGTGGGAAAACTGGAGGACTCGAAGCTACATGAGCAGAACACAAGTTAGAGGGGGCAGTGAAAAAAAAGGAAGCCCCAGGAGGCTCCTGGAATGTTGTCATGAAGACATCACTGAACATGCTCTGTATGGATCTTCTGAAAAACCTTCACAGATCCTTCAAGAAGAATTCTTGCTTTTGTTGCATGGGTCTCAGATACAGCTTGATGGGGCCACCATCTCATTTGTTGTCGTTGCTGTTTGTTTTTATATCTGTCCTTCAGCCTAGGCCCTGGGCTTTTCAGGGCTAAGGATTTTCTCCATCCCCAGAACTCATGATGTTAACAGGCACAGAATAAGTATATACTGAAAGATGAATGAAAAGATGTAATATCTTTGCTTACTTAGTTTAAATAAGTCAAAATAATCCGGAATTAAAAGAGAGAAAGCTTTATAATGTAAAGAGGTAAGTCTAGAGTAAAAAATGACCAGAAGTAGAATCTGAGCACTTGAATTCAAGTTCTCGAAGTGAGGCACTGATTTTGTGATTTGGACCCCTGGAGAACCTTGCTAAGCTTCAGGGGATCAATCACACTTAGCATTCAACATCATGGAAAGAATGAAACAATTGATGTGTGCACAAGGACACTGCTTTTTTTTTATCCTAGACCTAGGTCTCCATGCTCAAATTCTCATTTCATTTTTTTTAACTAATTTTAGCCACACCCAGTAGAGGCAAGAACTAGACTTGACATGGTGAACATAATGGAATTCAAAAGAAAAGATCTTCTCTTAAACTGGAGGCCTGTTCTGTGATAGAAGAGCCAAAGCCAAGATGCCAGAGCGTGGATCCCCGCTCTGCCACCTGTTGACTCTGTGACTTTATGTGCAGTATTTAATTTCTCTCTGTTCCCAGTGCTCATCTGCAGAATCAGTATTTGTTCATTCAGCTGCTATTTTGACACTAGGAATTGCAAGTGTGAACAAAATATACAAAATTACCAGATGATTTTTATACACTAATTTCAAGAAGTACTGAGTTTTAAATTTGGGTATTTAAATATTCCTATATCTTGTCTCTTCCCTACACAAGTTAAATAAGAATCTGCAGGAGGGAACCAGGAATAAGTTGGTTTGTTTTTTTAAAGCTTTACAGGTCTTTGATCCATTTTGAGTTTATCTTTGTGTATGGTGTTAGAAAGTGATCTAGTTTCATTCTTTTACAAGTGGCTGTCCAGTTTTCCCAGCACCACTTGTTAAAGAGGTTGTCTTTTCTCCATTGTATATTCTTGCCTCCTTTGTCAAAGATAAGGTGTCCATAGATGTGTGGATTTATCTCTGGGCTTTCTATTCTGTTCCATTGATCTATGTTTCTGTCTTTGTGCCAGTACCATACTGTCTTAATGACTGTGGATTTGTAGTATAGCCTAAAGTCAGGTAGGTTGATTCCGCCAGTCCCATTCTTCTTTCTCAAGATTGCTTTGGCTATACGAGGTTTTTTGTATTTCCATACAAATTGAGAAATTATTTGTTCTAATTCTTTGAAAAAGACCTCTGGTAGCTTGATAGGAATTGCATTGAATCTATAGATTGCTTTGGGTAGTATACTCATTTTCACTATGTTGATTCTTCCAATCCACGAACACGGCACGTTTCTCCATCTGTTTGTGTCCTCCTTGATTTCTTTCATCAGTGTTTTATAGTTTTCTATATACAAGTCTTTTGATTCTTTAGGTAGAAATACTCCTAAGTATTTTATTCTTTTTGTTTCGATGGTGAATGGAATTGTTTCCTTAATTTCTCTTTCTGATTTCTCACTGTTAGTGTATAGGAATGCCAGGGATTTCTGTGTGTTGATTTTGTATCCTGAAACTTTGCTATATTCACTTATTAGCTCTAGTAATTTTCTCGTAGAGTCTTTAGGGTTTTCAATATAGAGGATCATGTCATCTGCAAACAGAGAGAGTTTTACTTCTTCTTTTCCAATCTGGATTCCTTTGATTTCTTTATCTGCTCTGATTGCTGTGGCCAAAGAAGATATAAAAATGGCTAACAAACACATGAAAAGATGTTCAACATCACTCATTATCAGAGAAATGCAAATCAAAACTACAATGAGGTACCACTTTACACCAGTCAGAATGGCTGCCATCCAAAAGTCTACAAGCAATAAATGCTGGAGAGGATGTGGAGAAAAGGGAACCCTCTTACACTGTTGGTGGGAATGCAAACTAGTACAACCACTATGGAAAACAGTGTGGAGGTTCCTTAAAAAGCTGCAAATAGACCTGCCATATGACCCAGCAATCCCACTGCTGGGCATATACACCGAGGAAACCAGAATTGAAAGAGCCACGTGTACCCCAATGTTCATCGCTGCATTGTTTACAATAGCCAGGACATGGAAGCAACCTAGATGCCCATCAACTGACGAATGGATAAGAAAGCTGTGGTACATATACACAATGGAATATTACTCAGCATTAAAAAAAAATTCATTTGAAGCAATTCTACTCAGATGGACGAAACTGGAGCCCATTATCCAGAGTGAAATAAGCCAGAAGCAAAAACAACAATATAGTATATTAACGCATATATATGGAATTTAGAAAGACAGTAACGAGAACCCAACATACGAGACAGCAAAAGGAACGCAGATGTATAGAATAGACTCGTGGATTTTGTGGATGAGTGTAAGGGTGGGATGATATGGGAGAAGGGCATTGAAGCATGTTAATTTTCATATATCTAGTCAATCGCCAGCCCAGGACTGATGCTCGGGGCTGGTGCAGCGAGATTTCCCGGGGCGGGGAGGGAAGAGGGAGGGGGGTTCCGGAGGCGAAGCATATGTAAACCCATGGTGATATCATGACAATGTATGGCAAAAACAATTAAAAATAAATAAATAAATAAATAAATAAATAAGAAAAAAAAATAAAAAAAAATAAAGCTTTACAGGTGATTCCAATGTGTAACAAAAGAACCACTAACATAAGACGATTTCTAGATTGGTTAATATTTAGAAAAGGAGCAGATATGAATCTGTTTATATTTGGAATCACTTTTATTTCCTCTCCTTTTCTTTTCTCTTCATTTTAACAGTATGCCAAGTGCACACTAAGTGAATTGACAGAACTAGTTCATAAATCCCTAGCCAGGCTGCATTCTTTGGTCTGTCATGTTGTACTGATTCTATATGTACGTTTAGCCCAATGCCCAGCCATAGCCTTTATGGGCTGATTGGCCTCATATCCTGCTGGCTGCTGAACAGGGGCCAATCCCCCTGCAAGAGGCCCACTAACGTACTGTCAGAGCATAAAACAAAGGACCTGCCATTGCATTGGCTCTGGGGTTGGAATTAGATCAGGAAAGCCACTTCCTCTGTGATCTGAAGTAGAATAAGACTTGAGTTTGTGCCCGGTTATGTCTAGAATTGAGGGTTAGCATCAAAATGTATCCAAGAGGTAAGTGGATGGGGCCAAAATTCCACAATAAATTCAGTATCCTCAAGTCAGGTGAATGCAAGACCAATATAGGTGTGAGAGTCAAAGTAGAAATGAAGCCAGGGCTCCTGGGACACTGACCATGAGTCAGCCTGGTTTGTTTAGAACTTGTTTTTGTTTGGCCACAGAATAAACGAGCCAGAGTTAAAGGCATATTGTATGTGTGTATGTGTGTGTGTGTGAGTTAGTCACTCAATTATGAATGACTCTTTGTGACCCCATGAAATGTAGCTGGCCAAACTCCTCTGTCCGTGGGATTCTCCAGGCGAGAATGCTGGAGTGGGTAGCCATTTCCTTCTCCAGGGAATCTTCCCAACCCAGGAATTAAACATGAGTCTCCCACATTGCAGGCAGATTTTTTACCCTCTGAGCCAGCAGGGAAGCATAAGATTTGTGTAAATAAATAAATAGCAGCTATTATAGTCCTGAAATCCTCTGATCTATTTCAATTAATACTTTATTCTTGGTGCTGGGAGACTTACTCCATTATAATGATTGTCTCCTTGCAGTAAATTTTCTTTCCTTATTGTAAATATGCTTTATTCTGAAAGTGTTAATACTTTAGTGATAGGAGATAAGAATGTATTGTCAGGATTTCAAAGGATCCAGATGGTCATTGTTATGTGGTGTGATAAATGTAATGTTAAAGAAAAAGACTGCTTTGAAAAGTAGTTAGATGGTCATGAATTGTGATTGAGGCTGAGATAGGGTAGGTAAAGAGCTTTTCTTCTTTTCCTTTAGTATAGAAGCCCTTTTTCTTTTCCTGAGCCTTGAATACAAGAAGGAGCATCAAGACAATTCAGGATAAATAAAGACTAAGAAATATCATCCTAACTCCCTTCATACCAAAAAAATACCATGTCAAAACACAATATTATTTCTCTAGGGCCATGCCATCTTAAAAAGATGCAAAGAGCTGGAATGGCAGGAATGAGAGTGCTATCCAGTCATTTATTGGTGGTGGCAAATACATTTTTACATATTTCTGATATTACAGATATTCTGTGCTAATTTTAAAATCCATAAGAGGACTCAATAGTGTAGAAATACTGGAAAGAAAAATCATTTCTCCTTCTGAAAAAGACATAGGGAGACATAAGCACCATCTTTGCTTCCCCACTGAATTTATAAATAAGAGGAAAAAGTGAGAGAATTTGATTCCCCAGTTCTTCCAGGAAACTACAATAGCAAAGTCATTGCACAAATGGCAGTCCAAAGGTTGCGATAAAGAATTCAGATGTATTAGGGTACTTAAAAATAAGTAAATGGAATCCTGGAGAATAAATTGAAGCTCCAAAAGTTCAAGTGGTTTGCCCAAAGCCACTGATGGCCTGAAGTGGTCCCCAATATTCTAACTACTAATGAATTGTCAGGCTTATTGTTTCATAGAGTTTCTTCTATTCAAGAAGCCTTGTGTGGAGCAAAGCATCCTCTTCATTCACAGGGAAGCTCTTTGCTTCAGAGAGCTACTGCTTGCTCTTGATTTTTCAGATCAGTTACTTCATGGCTCCTCCCATTCATTACTGGTTTATTTCCCTACTCATAGACAGTTCTTTGGAGGAGAGAAAAATAGAGGGGATAAAACACATGGTCATTCTTCCACCTGTTAGTGGTTTGGTAGGGGGCTTGTGAGGAGAGATGGTAGGCAGAAAGACTGAAATGATTTTTGATAATTTCCTGGAGATTTTATTTGTTCTAAAATATTAATGACATAACAGAAAAATTAAGAGCTTAACTAAAAATATATTAGTACTCAGGTTTCAAAGCCTCCAGTGTTTCATGACTCAAAATTTAGACATTGAATCTTATTCAATCACATAAATCAGTAATCTTTATTCTATGAGTTTAGTTCATGATTTATTCTCCTGTTGGAAACAGTGTTTTATAATAGAAATCAAGTTTTATATTTGTAAACGTGTGTAAGAGTGTGAGTGACTGAAAGAAGGTAAGTTCCCAGGCTTTTCTAAGCTGAGAATGTCAACCTATATGTGAACAAATGCCTTTCTAGCCGATACTGGGTGTAAGCCACTTGAAATTTTGGAGAGAGGCCAGCATCTCATCATCTTGGCTGATCTCTTCACACACAGTGCAATGCTCTTGTGTGCCAAGCCAGAGCAGTAAAATGCCAAAGGCTTGCCCAAAATGCCAATGATAATACACCTATATTCATCCAGCATAGCCACTGTAGTTCATGTAGTTACTTTCCCAACTGAAAAATGTTGGTGAACCAGCATGGTGAGATGCAGATAAGTACCTGCTTCTAGTTACTGGCAAACAGCAAAGACAATTAAACTTTAGTATTGAGTCACTTGTTAGCTGGGCAGGCTGACTTCAACTCTTACCACTGAGTTTTCAAGCTGCGTAGGATTTTGCCATATTGAGCTTGCTTTACATTGATAGTTGTGCCGTTAAATTCTAGAAAAACCAAATGCTTTTAATAGAGACTGTATGCCTATATTATGGAGCATGTGCAATACTAATCATTCTAGTTTCTGAACTGAGATTGGGTTGTTGATGCCAGGAGGGAGATTATTATATGCATTGATGCCTCATGAGCAGACAAAATGCAACTCCTTCTTGTTGGTTAAAAACCTTTGCAAATACCAAGTCAGTCTCCCACACACATGAATCTTCTCCATCTCTTCAGTGGGAGTTTTATGTGGGAATTTAGAAGAGAAAAATGTCACTCAGGGCGTGTATCTGATCATGATTTAGTATCTAAGCCAAGAAGTCCTCAGAGAGTTAAAGCATCTACCCACATAACAGTAAGTCATGAACACAGGCAGCAACAGGCCTTAGAAGAAGCCTCTGCAGTGTTTGGATGGAAATGAGTTATAAGCTTTATCATTTTAGATTTGATAAACCCAGATAGACCTTCACAAGAAAGCTTCATATTAGGAAACTTTATTGAGTATAAATGATAAAATAGTCAGTTTTTACTTTTGTTATCCCTTTAGAGGAGGATCATAAAAGTCCCTGTTGATACTTGCTGTGAGAGGAAAAAAAAAAAAACGCTAAATAATTTAAATGCCTTCATGGCCTAAAACAGCAGAGAGGACTTGAGGGAGCATGAGGGGCAGAGTGTGTGAGAACTAAAAGCTTCCTCAACTAGACCAATTAATTATTTCCCTCTGTATGATTAACATGCATTCGTTGAAAATCAGAGTCCATATAGTTTTGATTACTGTTAAAACAAATAAAAACACTAAACAAGCACAGCCATGTTTTATTAAAAGAAATAATGGAGCTTAAGGATTCATCCATGGCATTTAAAGGCAGTCCCATCTTCATGGGGCTGATTCCCATGGGGTAATTACATGAGTCAGTCCGCCGGACACCCAGCTGAGCCAGAAGCAGATCTGCAGGGAGTGAGGACAGTCTGGCCTGTGATTCTTTCTGCTTGGTCTTGAGTTGCTGAGTTAGTGTAGATGAGGGTGTGATCTCCAGCTTGTGCTATTATGCAGCCTCCTCAACCAAGAGGGAGATTTTTATAACTAAAGAAGCAGTCATGGTGTGGCTCTAGCCCTGTTCATGTTTGAAAACTAAAGAAATTTGAGAAGCATTAAGAAGAAAGCTTTATGTAACTGTATACAAGAGACCTGGGGAGGCCAGATTGTCTCTCCAAGGACTGGAACCAAGGATGCTCCTCTGTAAGGCAAGCTGTCCCAGCACAGTGGACTCCACCATTGTTCTCTAATGGAGACACCTTCCAACTGTACCCCTAACTTCTCACACTATGGTATGGTAGGTTTCATCACCTCCAAGGAGAGATACCTTGACTCATAACTTTTAAATAGAATAGCTCCCAGAAGCAGTCCATGCAACATTTTGCAGGTGGAGCAGATGGTGTTTAAGACTTTACATGAGCGCCCTTAAAACTGTATTGAGGCTGGTTCTTAAGGCAGATAAATAAAACAGGATATCATGTTTTATATAGGATTTTACCAACACAGTGGCAAACTTGTGCTGATTTTATCTAGTATGGATTTCTTACCATCATAAATGTGGACTGAGTTCTGGCTTTTATATATTCTGCTCTCAACCACTGGATACTCTAGGTTCACCACAAAATTGAGGGGAAGGTATGGAGATTTTCCATGTACTCCATACTTCCCCCAACCCCATCAACATGCATAGCCCCTACCCTCATTATCAATATCACAATATCTCTCACAAGACTGGTACATTTGCTGCAACTGATGAACCTATACAGACACATCCTAATCGCCAGAAGTCTGTAGTTTCCCTTAGGGTTCAATATTGGTATTGTACATTTTGAGGGTTTAGACAAGTATATATTGACATGCATTCATCATTAAAATAACATAAAGTACATTTTTGCTGCCCTAAAAATCCTCTGTGCTCTGCCTAGTCATTGCTTCCTTCACCCCTAAACCCTGGAAGCCACTGATCTTTTTTACTGTCTTCATAGTTTGCCTTTTCCAGGACATCATATAGTTGCAATCATACAATATGTAGCCTTTTAAAATTGGCTTCTTTTGTTTAGTAGTATGCATTTCAGTTTCTTCCTTTTCATGGCTGTATAGCTTATTTATTTTTAGCACTGAATAAGATTCCTTAGTCTAGAATGAAGTGTATTTCAGTTAATTTATCCATTTATCTATTGAAGGACATATTAATTGCTTCTAAGTTTTGGCAATTATAAATAAAATTGCTATAGACCTCTGTGTGTAAGATTTTGTGACGATGTAAGTTTTCAACTCTTTTGAGTAAATACCAAGGAGCCATAATTGCTGACTTATATAGTAAGAAAAATGTAGTTTTACAAGAAATTGCAAAACTGTCTTCCAAAGTGGCTATACCATATTTATTCCCATGAACAATGTATGAGCATTCCTGTTGCTCCACATCCTCACTAGCATTTGCTGTTGTCAGTGTTCAGATTTTGGCCTTTCTAATAAGCATTCGTGGAACCACATTGTTTTAATTTGCACTTCCCTGATTACATATGATGTGGAGCATCTTTTCATATGCTTATTTGCCATCTGTGTATTTTCTTTGGTGAGATGTCTGTTGAGATACTTGGCCATTTTCAACTGGATTGTTTGTTTTCTTATTGTTGAGTTTTAAGAGTTCTTGGTATATTTTGAATAAGAGTTCTCAGATGTGTCTATTGCAAATATTTTCTCTCAATGTGTAGCTTATTTTCCCACTGTTTTTGCAGAGTAGAAGTTTTTAATCTTAATCAAACCAGCTTATTAATTGTTTCACAAATCATGACTACAATGTTATATCTAAAAAATCAGCAGCATACCCAAGGTCATCTAAGTTTTCTCCTATAAGTTATGTTTTTAATTGAGTCTCTACATGAGTATAATTTCTTCATCTGCAGATATAAGCATTGCCATTCTCTCTTCCCTGACCCCAAGATGGAATTATGATCAGGAAGGAAATCTAGCTGATGTGCATTGTTACAGAAAAATCCAAAGCGATGCCAATTGGCAGAGGAAAGGAAGATTCTTAGTGTTTGGCAATTAACACAGCTTATCCTTTTGGCCAAGAAAATTTACCCACAGAAACATTTTTTTAGAAACCTACAATGCAATACCTTTTCTAGGTTCTTAACTATTGCTGGAAAAATCCAAGCCATACAAAGATACTTTTTACTTATCTCTAGGGAGATCAAGCTATTGGATTATTAACACTAGGTTATATCATAACTGCACTGTTTGATGTGTCTGGGAATCAGAGGATGAACTGTTGCAGACTGGTGTGGGTGATGGTTATTTTGAAGCTCAGTTTATTTGAAAAGAACTCTTTACAAGTTTTTATATGTTATATTGTTTGGCCCAGAGAGTTGATACAAGTCTTGAAGCTGGAGATGGTGAGATAAATAATGCAGGCTGGAAACCTGCCCCACTAATTAATCAGAATCTTGTGAACCCAAGTGGAGTGAGTCACAGGCAGCCAACTAGGTAAAATAGGACTTTAATACTATTCTAGATGAAAGACAATCACAATTTTGAATCCAGATGATAAACAAAGAAAGGAAAAGAAATGAAAACAGAAAAGATGATTCAGAAGTTTGGAACTGATTCCTGGTTGAGGACATTGCCACTCATCACAATTTTATTCACAAGTTTATTCAATAATAAATGCTAATTAAATCATAGTGAATTAAACAGAAGGAATTATGAGTTATTAATTGTTTTAACTTCCAAGTGTATAAACACATCCTTAATGTGACAGTTTTTTAGACCTAATCAAATCCCTCATCAATTCATTTCTTTTCTCAGTGTGTTTGATAGCATTGAAGTTTTTCATACATTGTTTTCCTGGTGGGTTTTCAGTAAGTTTCCACTTTGTGCTTTCCATTCCTGAATTTGTATCTGTTGTCTCTATATTTTCTGAGTCTCTACAGGAAATAACTTGAAACAATACACCTTGAAAGAAAGAGTGGAAGGGGGGAATTTCTTTAACTTAAAAATAGCGCATCAATAAGAAATACTTGCTCAACATGCAGAAATATCATTAATGTGTTATCTCATGGTGGATCTTAATTACATAAAAGACTTCTACTAACAACCCAAATCAGGTTAACACAAAATAAAAACTGATTATGGCATTTTTAGTGATTTTTGACAGTTGAGTGACTTCAGATATTATAAAACACCCAAATTTAATAACAATGAGATTTCTCCCACATCTTATAATATATCTTGTAAGTTTGGGTGAAAATTATATTTAGGAAGCCAAAACATAGGCATATGTGGCAAGAGAGTTTTAAGGTCTGACTTATCCAAGGTGAATGCATGCTGGTGCTTCCTGAATCTTGGGCTGGAATCAAGCATTTTGAAAATTTCCTTATATGAAATAAATGACTTACTGAACATATTCTAAAGTTCCACTCACCCTTGGCAGGAGACTAGTTTTTCCTCAGTGCCCTGAAATGCACCTTAAAACATAAAACTCCTTTGAAATATGCACCATTACTAATGGAAATAGAAATTGCAACAATTAAACAGTGTAATAAGAAATATACTTTACCAGGTACTGTTAAACTAGGAGAGATCTAGTCAACCTTACTAAGAACATCTAAACACTAATAGAGTTTTTATTTAGATATTGCAAAGGATTCTTTTGTAAATTCCTTTATGCTCAGACTGAACTCATTTATTTGAGGAGAAGTAACATCAGACCATTGTTAGATACAAAACATCTGAGTTTCAGCCCCGCCTCTAGCAAACTCTTTGACCTGGTCTAGTAGAAGGACAGCCTAAATCCTTCTGCTAGCAATGGACTTGGTGACCTCGGGCAAGCCACTTATTCACTAAGTCTTCATCTTTGCATCTTTAAACTGGACTCCTCTTCCCTCTCTTCCTTATGGGAATTAAGGAGATAATATTGTTAAATTGCTTTGAAGAATTCCTAAGAAGAAAATCACTCCTCAAGTGGAAACACCATTATATTGTTTCACAATTGAGCTATATCTTTGTTTCCTTCAATTATCCCTTCTGCTATTGTGTTTACTTCAACTGTTAGGTGTGTCTACTCTAACTGGTCAAACCAATACTTACATGTTATGCCTTTCCCTATCCTTGTTAGTTATTGTATTTTCCATATTATTCCCAATTTGATTTCTTTGGGAATAATCTATGAATGTGCAAGTCATATTGACTGTAAGAGCAAAGTTTTCAGAAAGAGGCTTGTGCTGTAGTATGTTAGGTGATGGTAAAATAACATCCAATAGCTTCTTGTATTTTGAAATGGTTATATACAATAAAAATAATAATTAATGTTGTAAATTTCAAGTACACCTTTCATCTGATCATCTCAAAGTATTTTAGAAACACTAATTAAACTCCATAACAACTCTATACCATACATATTATTATTCCCATTTTGCAAGTGAAGAAACTGAGGTTCAACAAGGTTATGTGACTAGCACAGGACACAAAATGAGTCAGTGTCAGGGAGGGGATTTAGTGTTTCAAGGCCCAGTCAATGAGCTAATTAGTGCTCTGATTTCAAAGATAGAAGGTATCACTGACTCCCAATATTCAGGAGAGGCATTTCAGTGCTTAGGTTATCCAGTGCCTTCATTCTCCCATTGAGTTCTGTTCTTAACTTTTGAAAGGTTTTCTGGCTTCTTAAACTTATCCATCAGTGAATAAATAGAGTTTGTTGTTGTTGTTGTTCAGTCACTCAGTCATGTCCAACTCTTTGCAACCCCATGGACTGCAGCATACCAGGTTTCTCTGTCCTTCAGCACCTCCCAGAGCTTGCTCAAACTCATGTCCATTGAGTCGGTGATGCCAACCAACCATCTCATCCTCTGTCATCCCCTTCTCTTCCTGCCTTCAATCTTTCCCAGCACCAGGGTCTTTTCCAATGAGTCGACTCTTTGCATCAGGTGGCCAAAGTATTGGAGCTTCAGCTTAAGCATCAGTCCTTCCAATGAAATTCAGGGTTGATTTCCTTTAGGATTGACTGATTTGATCTCCTTGCAGTCCAAGGGACTCCCAAGGGTTTTCTCCAGCACCACAGTTTGAAGACACCAGTTCTTCAGTGCTCAGCCTTCTTTATGGTCCAACTCTCACATCCATATATGACTACTGGGAAAACAATAGCTTTGACTATATGAACCTTTGTCAACAAAGTAATGTCTCTGCTTTTTAATATGCTCTCTAGGTTGGTCATAGCTTTTCTTCCAAGGAGCAAGCATCTTTAATTTCATTGCTTCAGTCACCATCACCATCTGCAGTGATTTTGGAGCCCAAGAAAGTAAAGTCTTTCATGCTTGGCATAAGCTATAAGGCTCAAATCAGTTAAAGGTATACCTTTAGGTTAACAAAGATACCTAGTGGGAACAAATGTTGATGGTACTAACCTGTTGGAGTTGAATTACCTAATGATTTTCTTTTCCTACTGTATCCCATGCAATGCTGTAGCAGGAAGGTTTAGTACACTACATAGTATTTTAGTGCTAGAGAAAGAATAGTCTGTAGTGTTGATTTCATTTGCTTTAAATAATAAGAATTAGAAATTGATTACCCAACCTTATTAATATTAATAACCTGTACCCTATGAACTGGCTCAGAGGATTGGAATAGAGTGCAGTCCATAACCTTAGCTAGGTCACACCTGTTTCTCAGTTTGGGTGGGTCAGTCTCACCTCAGAATCCCCTCTCTAGGTTACTTTGGGGTGATTCTAACTCAAATGACTTTTCCTTCAAAGTATAGCAATGTTTCTTCTTAAGAATAAGCTTCCAAAACTTTTCTTCTCTAATTTATGGAATAATTTAATAAAATCCTCATTATTAGTAAACAATTTCAGCCTTGAGACTTGAATATATCTCTGTGGTCAGATCTGTGCCATAAATACAAAAACCCTAGTGATTTCCCTAGATAAGTGGGGCAAAACAGCTCAGTACTTGCGTGTTCTAGTCTGGCTGTAATCCTAGCTAGGTTTCTCACTAGCTGTAGGAACATGGGCAAATCACTAACTCTCTTTGAGATTGTTTTATCTTTTGTAAAATGGGAATAGTATTTCTATATCCTGAGTATGTTGTGCAGGTAAGTTGAGAGAGGGTAGGAAAATCCTGAGCATGATACTTGGCATATGCTAGGCATTCAATAAATGGTATAGATGTTAGTATTAATCTTTGAATGATTCCCTGGATTTATAAGGAAATGATCCTAATAAAGACTGATGACAAATATGGAGATTTGGAAAGAATAAAGAGACAGAGTATGTCCAAAATAAAATAGGTGCAAGGCTGAACCCCGTGGCATTTGCGTCTGGAGAAACAAGGTGAAAAGGTGTTGAGTGTGTGACCCAATGACTCTTAGGGACTGAGGCAGGAATGGGTGGCACATTAATTACAGGAGAAAGCAGAGTATATGAATTGGCACAGAATATCATCTTGCTCTTTCTCTAACAAAAATGTTATTGTTACTTTGGGGTATTACAATGGAAAATTGTTCTCAGTAAGCCCAACTTTTTCTTTGATGTTTCCTAGGGAATTACACTTGGCTAATGTCCTCAAGCATTTAATGTTATTTTCAAAGAAGTTCTGAAAATGTTTGTGAAAATAATAAGGCCAAAGTTAAAGGTAATGTAAAATAAAGAATCATTCCAGGTGGGGTAGGGAGTCAAATACAAACAGTTTTTTGCTTAATAAAAAAAAAAAAAAGACTGATTCATTTAAAATGTATTTTCCATTTAGATGTAAAAATACTTGGGAAAAAGACAGGAAAATAGTTTCCTCTTGGTCTAAAGACAGCAGATAGTTAGGAGACCTGAATCAATTTCTTTTTTCCTAAATTTGCGAGAAAATCCATTTAATCTGAATTAAGTTCATGAAAATCTCATTGAAATTTATAATTCAGGATTCCAGAATAGTGCATAAAAATAACGTTTGTGATAGTTAAAAGCTTTGGAATATTAATTTATCAATCAAAGCAAAGTCTGAAGCTCACATCAAAATCTTTATTTTCAGATGGTTATCCAGCTTGATTTATTAGCCCATCCCTTCACTGTTTACATGCTTGCTGCACTTCAGTATCTACCTTTAGGTGGGTCATTGGAGAATTTCAATTCTTCTTCCTCTAATTTTATAGGTTAGCTATCTCAGGGTTACCTTTTAATTGGTTTTCCTTTTTCTAGTTTCTTCCTTATTCAATCTACTTGTCATATTTGCTGCCTAAAATGATCAAAGATGAAAACCCCAAAATATGATGAAGTCACTGTTTACATGAAGATCCTTCCAAATCTCCTTAGATCTACAAAGGAAAAAAAAAAGTTTGAGCCTATTATCCTGGCATACATATGCCCTCAAAATAAGCACCCAACCTAGTTTTCAGATTTCATCACAGATTACTTCCTCACCTAAAAACACTTTCTACTTCATGCCATTCAGTCACTGATAGTGCTGATGTGGAAAAACCAAACCAGTCTGAGAGGTGATGAGAGAGAGAGGTCTACGTGACACACCAGGTAGTAGACTATAACAAGAAAAGTGACTGAGGACAGAAATTAAACACAGAGCCCACATGGGCTGATGAAGAGACCAGGCAGGTGAAGAATGTGGCAGGTGGCAGGTTAAGAATGTGCATGGACCTCTGATTATTGTTATTATTGTTACTGCTGCAATTTGGAGTTTTTAATTCTGTTAGCTGGTCTTAGGAGAATGCAAGCCTGAAAGCCACTTTATGTCTTCTCACCTGCTTCTTAATGCAAACTGCATAAAGCCCTCGTTCCCCACGCCTGGATGAAGCAGCTTTTCCAGTCACTCTTAAATAATAAAGAAGACTCTAGCTACTTTTAAGGATTAGAGCTTGGTCCAGTTGTGAAGGTGATCTTGGCCACGGAGGGTGTCACAAAGGGTAGTTAGCAAGTAGAGAGAATGAGAAAGAGGCTAGTCTCGGCATCTGTGTTTCTGCTCTCCGGATGATGGATACAGGACTGTAGGGTTTTCCCTGGAGGATGCATAGTGGGGTCCTTGGAGTTCTTTTGCTCGGGAGCTCAGGGTGCAGTAAATCTTGTGAGTAATAATTCTCACTGGCTGGTTACTTTCATCCCTTGGGCTTTTCAGGGCAACTTCATGACCGGGAACACAATGTCCTCTTGGAGAAGGTCTGTTGTGTATTGAATCAGAGTGGTTTCTTCCCTGCAGAATTCACATCTAGAAACAAGGAGGTAAAGCTTTTCACTCAGGCATAGGTGAAGGAACCCCTCTATCCCACACAACGCTCCATTTCTTTGTTATGAAAGAGCAAAGTCTTTCTTTCCCTTTTTCGCTGTCCAGTCTTTCACCTTTTACCATTCTCTTAACATCAAACACCAGCACTGTGTCCCCCGTGATCCTGGAGCTGCATGTCAAGCTCTCTTATTCATCACTTTTCAACCTGATACACTAAGTCTGGAGTGAGGCTCCAGCCCTTCTCTACCTTCATCCAAGGAGAAGTAAAATAGGCAGCAACTGTTTTCCACAGAAATTTTCCTTTTGGATTTTTTTCAACCTCAATCTTTCATATAGTTTTATATAGTTGGAGGAAGTGATTACCTAGTCCTGGTAGCACTGGCTTGGAGCCAGTTCTCTTCTAATCTTTGTGAGATAGTTTAATACCCTACTTTACACTTTGTAGATATGTGCTATCTGCTATTTTGTTCCTGGCCATTGCATCTCTGCCAAAATTCCAGGGCAACAGAGAGAGTTACATTCAACATCCCGTGACTCTCTGGTGGTAGCTGTGACATTTTTTATTTTCTTATTGAAATATAATTTATTTGCAATGTCTCAGGTATAAAGCAAAATTATTCAGTTATATGTATTTTCAGATTCTTTTCCATTGTAGGTTATTAAAAGATATTGAATATAGTCCCTTGTGTTATACAGTACGTTTTTGTTTTTTATCTATTTTATGTATAGTAGTGCATATCTGTTCATTTTAACTTCCTAATCTATCTCTCCTTTTACCTCCTTTCCCTTTTGGTAACCTTAAGATTGTCTTCTATTTCTGTGAATCTTTTTCTATTTTGTATATAGATTCATATGTATTATTTTTTATAGTCCACATATAAGTGATACCATATCTGTCTTTCTCTGTCTGAATTACTCCACTCAGTATGATACTGTCTAGATTCATCCATGTTTCTGCAAATGGCAATATTTTGTTTTCTCTTATCAATATTTAGCTGTGGTACTTTTGAAGACCCATGTTTTGACTCCCTTTGATGGGCTCAGATCCTCATGCCTGGGGTCCATGCTAAACATGTTCATGCTTTTGTTAATTGCTTAGCTAGTTCTTTCTGCCTGGGATGCCCTTTCCTGCCTTGAAACGGTCTCTATCCTCTAAGACTGCTCAAATACTGTCTCTTTTGTGCAACATTTATGAGTTCCCTTGGTCAGAAGCAGTATGAATCCAAGGTATGTTTATCTACTATTTAGGAATCACGTAATGAAAATTCTAGACTTTAGAGTAAGACAGACCTAGGTTTAAATATGAGCTCAGCATCTTACTACCTCTGTGTGACCTCAAACAATTTCCTTCATCTCTCTGAGTTCACCTGAGAACATGAAGGGAAATTTGAGGTTATATAAATATTAAATCATTTACATAAAGCATGGAATATGATATCTCCCGATAGTCAGTACTCAATATGATATATGCAAATATGTAATATGACAGAGTATTCATACAATGAATAGTAAATACTGCTATTATGACCACTTCTAGTACTGGTACTTCTGCTATCACCTTAGAAGTAAGTAATATGAACAGCAAAAGGGAAGTCTATTGATCCTCATCTAGTTTAACTTTTATTTTCACTGCCATCTTCCAGCCACTAGACCAGAGTGTCTCTATATGCTGCTCAATTTAATTCTCTCAGCATCCCTATGATGAAAGTGTAATCATCTCTTTTTGACAGATGGGGAAACTGAGGTTCATAGAGATGAAATAACTTGCCCAAGTTCCCATAGCTGGCAAGGGATAGAGCAGAAAAGGAAAATCTAGGTCCGCCTCACATCAGACTTTTGTAACAACCATATTGCATCGTAGAGTCTGAAGGCTCTTGTTGTGTATTTGCTCAGTGGCCAGATCATGCAAAGCAGCATCACTTACTTTAGTGTTTTCTGGGGCTGTTAATTCCAGTGCAGCTTTATCTCCAATGTGATATCAATTCTGCAAAAATGTCCAGGTACAAAATAACAGTCGAAATTCCCATGAATGTCTTTTAAGTGTATGGTGGGTGAATCTTTCTAAGCCTTCCTGATTCCCTTCTTCTCAGAAGCCTTTACAATGGCTACTTGGGTCTCCCTATAAAATGGACTCTTCCTCAAAGTACCTGGAACTCTAAATGAACAGCTTGAGCTCATCCAGGCTATGCTGTTAAATTGTGTCATGCTTGCTTAATATGTATGGCACATCCTCCCAGGAAACTGGAAGTGCCAAGTGTTATTAATTTCCCCTCAGTGTTCCAGTTTTGTCCCTGGCATAGCTTTTCTTTCCAACTGTGAAAGATACTGCATTTTCAAGTGCAAAGGCTGAGTGAAAATGTGTGAGGTTGGGGCACCAAATGTCCCATTTCTCCCATCCTTGGCTAGTACAGTCTTGCTACTTGATTCCTTCAGAGCTGCCCCAACTCCTTGATGCTGTATATGATGTGGCAAATGGGGGACACTGCTCTTAATCTGAGTCCCCTGTTCTCCACAATGTGAGTTGCATTTTCATGTTCTTTCCCTTAACTAGGATGTTGCTTGCTGACAGCTTGAAGTGGCCCTCAAATCCTCCAAAGACCACAGCTCAGTTTCAGGTAGATCAAAATATTTGTAAAGACATGTTCCCTCTCCATATGTAGATCAACCGAGGGACTCAGAGAATGACAAGCAGTTCAGCTGAATTCTCAACAAGAAGTTTGTTAAGGTTTACTTATAGATTTCAAATAAATGCAGGGATTGGCTTGCTAGTGAGTAACTCTGGGATGTACCAAATTAAAAGCTACAAAACTTAAGCTTCCTTGCAAACCTCTATTACTAGGGGTCCTATTTATATCTTATTTTTCTCCTCATCATGGGGTAGGGATAGATAAGGAGAATAATTAAGAAACTTGAGAAGACTCAACATAGAAATACCTCTAATTAGAGAAGATAGTATTATAAAGAATAATTGAATATATATATATATATGTTTGTGTATATGCCAGTTGTATTATATATTTTATAAATTTATATCATATATTGATTTTTCTCTATATGATATATACTGCTGCTGCTGCTCCTGCTGAGTCGCTCCAGTCGTGCCCGACTCTGTGCGACCCCACAGACGGCAGCTCACCAGGCTCCACGGTCCCTGGGATTCTCCAGACAAGAACACTGGAGTGGGTTGCCATTTCCTTCTCCAATGCATGAAAGTGAAAAGTGAAAGTGAAGTCGTTCAGCTGTGTCCGACTCTTCGCGACCCTATGGACTGCAGCCTACCAGGCTCCTGCATTCATGGGATTTTCCAGGCAAGAGTACTGGAGTGGGGTGCCATTGCCTTCTCCAATGATATATACTACCATTTACTATATAATATCAAGCTATTTTCCCTGTTTTCTGTCTCTATAGCATCAAATCCAATTATATATATATGAAGAATATATTCATTCATATTATATATTCATATCATATTATATGATATATTCATTCATATCATATTATATTCATTCAATTATATATATATATATATGAATAATTGAATATATTCAATGCTGACAAAGGTCTGTCTAGTCAAAGCTATGGTTTTCCCACTAGTCATGTATGGATGTGAGAGATGAACCATAAAGAAAGCTGAACGCTGAAGAACTGATGCTTTTGAATTGTGGTGTTGGAGAAGACTCTTGAGTCCCTTGGACTGCAAGGAGATCAAATCAGTCAATTCTTTAGAAATCAGTTATGAATATTCATTGGAAAGACTGATGCTGAAGCTCTAATACTTTGGCCACCTGATGCAAAGAACTAACTCATTAGAAAAGACCCTGATGCTGGAAAGATTGAAGGCAGGAGGAGAAGGGGACAACAGAGGATGAGATAGTTGGATGGCATCACCAACTCGATGAACATGAATTTGAGCAAGCTACGGGAGCTGGTGATGGTCAGGGAAGCCTGGTTGTATAGTCCATGGGGTCGCAAAGTCAGACACGACTGAGAGATTGGAGTGACTGACTTGAATATATATTTGATCCTATGTGTAGAAGACTCCATTCCTTTCCTTTTGAAGGTTCTTTTTCACCCTTTAAGATAGACACAGGTAGAAAAGCACATCTTCTGTAGAGCTTCTCCATGCTCCCAACGAGTCCTCCTCATTTCCTATTTTCTGTTCCCCTGGCGCTTGCAGAGGCAAATGGCTTCTTCAGCTTGTGGCACAGTAATTCTCTATTTACTGTTCTGCTGCTCACCTGACCTGTGTCTCTTTGAGGGCAGGGACTGTGCTTTACACCTGGACTTTCCAATACATGGTAGGTGCTCAATTACTATTATCATATTAACATATCCTTTCATGGAGTAATTTGATTTTAATAGTAATATTATTATAAACATTACATTCCCAGTTATTTATAGTCTCATTATAGTTTAGTGTATCTCAGTTCCAAAAATGTTTGGCTTCAAAGAGGAATAGAATTTGAACATGAAATGTGTTTGGCCAGTCCATCATTTACTATTGAATTGAAGACTGAATATAATCATAAATCATGAGACATCTTTAGCTATTCTCTGTCTTTGTTTTTTATCCTAGAACTTTGAAAAATTAAAAATAATCACATACATTCCTCAAAATTGTGGTGGTGAGTAATGAGTATAATTTTATGAAATTTTTTACCTTCTCATCCTATGCTCAGTGTCTTACAAGAATCATCACAGGCCTGTCATGGAGTTAAGAGATCTAGAGAGTAGGTCCTCATGTTCTAATGCAGTGTCCTTAACTATTATGAAGGCAGAGGCTATATTGCTTGGTTTAATGAGATAGAGCAACAATCTTTACCCTAGAGAAATAGACCTGCATTGTATGTCTCCAAATTTCTTCTAAGAATTCTGTTATCTTTCTTCCTGAAGACTGAAAGACGGAGGCCTACATCACTCAGTCTTCCCACAGTTAGTTCGGGTGTCAGTGCTGTTTAGTCTGATTTTTCAGATTCCTGGGCCTCCCTGGTAACCCAGTTGGTAAAGAATCTGCCTGCAATTCAGGAGACCCTGGTTTGATTCGTGGGTTGGGAAGATCTTCTGGAGAAGGGATAAGCTACTCACTCTAGTATTCTTGGACTTCCCTGTGGCTCAGCTTGTAAAGAATCCATCTGCAATGTGGGAGACCAGAATTTGATCCCTGGGTTGGGAAGATCCCCTGGAAAAGAGAATGGCTGCCCACTCCTGTATTCTGGCCTGGAGAATTCCATGGACTATATAGTCCATGGGGTTGCAAAGAGTCATACATGACTTAGCGACTTTTGCTTTCACTTTTCAGATTCCTATCTTTGGCTTCCCTGCCACCCATACATACATATACACACATACACAGATTACATAAATACAAACACACATATGCACATACATAAGCACGCATGTATATACTCAAACACATATACAACCACTTATACATCCATATATACACACAAAGCACATGTAGCCATATGCAAATACATAATTATTCAAATACATGATATATACAAAAGGACACAGAGACTTGTGTACACAAGAACAAATGAACACACACTTTCATGAGCCCATGTACACATGCCTACATACTCATTCAAATCACCTTAGATGCTTTGTCTCATTACTTAAAATTTTTCCTGCTCTTCTGTGAACATCCCTTAGAATTTCTGGGATATATGGAAGGAAACAGGGTGATGTGATTTAATCTCTTCTTTATGAATCTAAGAAAGGTTTGCTGTCATTTCCACACCTACTTGGGGTGAGTTACCTGCATCTCCAGACTAGTGGCTGTCAGGAAAGGCCTTCCTCCCCAGCACTGTGTGGTCAGTCCTAACGTGTCTCCTCTTGGCTTTGTTAGGCTGGCATTGAGTCCAGCTAAAACACATGCACATTCTTCTGAAGCTCTTAAAATGAAACCTCTGGGGACCAGGAGTCTCTGAACATTAGGCAACCCTAAAGCCCAAACTTCTCACTGGCAGGATGTGGACTTTTATTTGTCACTAGATTTCCTGCCCAAATAGGTGGGATGGACTGAGATTTTAGTGACTTATATATCACTTAATATAAACACTACATTTCTTCACTGCAAAGGCTGTTAACTGTTAGAATTATTTCCCAAGAGAGATTGTTGAATCTATGTAAAAGTATTTGAAAGTAGGGCATCTTCTATTTATCTTGGAGAGCATCTAAGTGGGTGAATGACTCAGATAGCCATCTAGTGTCCTAAGCACCAACATTATCAGAATCTTCATGGGAAATCCTTCTTCAGCACTTGGCAAAATATTTTATGGTTTCAAACACCAAACCAATGGACATACAAATCTGGACTTAAGGTGATTTCATCTCACACTCTTCAGTCCATTTTATCTCAGTGGCAGAACTGCTTAGCCCCTGATGGGCCTCAGTAGTATTTTAAAAGAGGCATACAATGAGTTAACAACAAGGAACCATGTGAAACCTACATTCTAACGACAGTTATAACGATGATTTCTCTGGCAAGTCTCTCTCTATTCTCTTTGCTTCTGTTTCTCAAAAGGTAGGCTCAGTGTCTTAAAGGCATTCTTTGAAAAATTCATTAAGCCCTGTTTATATAGAGCTCCAAAGATTGTTCTGCTTTGTGTAAATGAAGTTACAGAATTCCTTTGAAACCTCTAGTTGTAACTCTATCGCTGAAAAATGATTCACTGTTTATTGTTCACTGCTTAGTATTGTGGTCACTCAGTATTACTTTAAAAATATACCTATGATTTAGGAATTCCCAAGGATTTCTAGGGACAAATCCCTAGAAATTTCTCACTGCTGAATCTTGTAGACTAGTATGTGTCAGGAATTTGGGAACACCCAATCTTGTCATCATAATTTTTTCCTCTACTGAAATACTCTTCCCCATCCGTCTTTCTGGCTAACTCTGATTCATCCTTTCATCATTAGTATAAATGTCACTCCATCTGGGGAGCCTTGCCAGATCCTTAGACTATACCTGTCCCTTCACTGTTCTTCTGAAGTGTGTATCTTAACTCACTTCACCCTTTGGTAATTGCTTAAATAATTGTCTAATGACTCCCCTCTACACCCAGTCCCTGCACGGTGAGCTCTGTGTTGGGGTGGGGAGCTGGGAGGGCTAGGATTGGCCGGAAGTCTTGTTCATTGCTATATCCTTCGAGTCTGGACAATGACTGACCTGTACCTGGCCCTTAAGTGGTGAATGAGTGAATGAATGAATGAATTTACTGAGCTCAGCTCTCACTGTGTGCCAGGCACCAAGGAAGGTGCCAGGGAAGACATGAGAAATGAGACTGAGGAGGCTGCATTCTAGTGTAGGACCTGAGCATTAAGATGTTACATTCGTGGGTATGGACAAGAACTGAGGGGGCAGGTTTGCACATCCTCCCTAGACATTAGGACACTTTTCAGGAAGCTGGGTGAATAAGTTTCTAATATGCAAACGTTGAAAGGCTTTCTGATGCTGAGATAAGATTAGGCATTTTAAAATGTGTGCATTAAGCAAATGTTTATCAAGCACTGGATGCACAGGAAGTAATTCCTAGGTGCTAGGAAAATCACTTTTATGTCCCTTGCCATTTAGAGAATGACTTAAATGGGAAAAACACACATTTGTTTTTCTTCTAAAATTAGTGTCTAGGCCAGCCCTAGGTATGAGCTAACAGATTTAAGAAAAAAGTGTTCTATGAAATAATTGTGTTTCTCTTTAACTTCTCTTGAGAAACCTTTGGATTTTTTTTTTTTTTGCTATAAAGAAATCCACTGATATGAAAATGGCTGATAATTAATATCAAAAGTCTGTCTCGCTGGGTTCCTGTCATCCACGAGAAGCCCTCAAAAGAGGTGAGCTGGTAAAGCATTGGGGTGGCCAAAAAGTTTTGTTTGGGTTTTACCATAAGATGTTACAGAAAACCCCAAATGAACTTTTTGGCCAACCTCATAGATGGTGAATTTGTTTTTGTTGTTTAGTTGCTAAGTCATGTCCAACTCTTTGTGACCCCATGGACTATAGCCTGCCAGGCTCCTCTCTCCATAGAATTTCCCAAGTAGTAATAGTGAAGTGGGTTGCTATTTTTTTTCCCCCAGGGGATCTTCCCAACCCAGGGATTGAACCCACATCTCCTGCATTGGCAGGCAAATTCTTTACCAGTGAGCCACCTGGAAAGCCCAGATGGTGAAATGTATGCTTTCAAAGATGTCATGTTATGTTCTTGAGACTTGTCTGAAAGAAGAGACCTCCTGAGAACATGAACACACTCTTAGAGTTGTCTCATGATGGCTTTGCTCCATCCTTGCCAGGAGAGGCATCCCCCTGACTGCAGAAGCCTGACTGCATCTCTTCCCTCCTCCATGTCCTGCCTCCCTACCTGGGGCTCACAACAGTTGTTCTGAGAGGCAGGTGTGGCCCGCAGAGACACCACAGGGCTTTCTCTGGCCACATGGGGCATCTGTGAGAATGAATCCAGCCAGACAGAGTGAGCTCCCTGAGAGAGCCCAAATCTGCTTTTAATTGCACCAAGGAAGTTTTGGCAAAGAAACACCTCTCAAGCGCCTTCTCATTTGTCCTAAAAGTGTCAGCCTCTGTCTTAAATCCTCTAGGCTCAGAACCTGGGAAGATTGCTGCCTATAGCCTCTAGGGCAACAAAGACATAATTTAGCCTCTGTGCCTGCTTCTCTGGACTTTGAGAAAAGATGACAAGATGAAAAGGTGACAAGTCTCTCTGCATTCCATCCACCCACTCAACCAGCATCTCTGAGCATCTGTTATGTGCTGGGCACCATGTGAGGCACACGCCTAATAAAACCAATACAAGTGCCTGTCCTGATAGACTTATATTCCAATAAGGGAGAGAGACAAGATAACCAGCCAACTTCTCACGTTAGGTAGATAGCAATAAATCAGGTGGGAGATTATGAAATATTGGGGCCAGGGAGAGGGAAGCCATGTGATGTGTGAGTGTGTGCAATTTTAGATAGTGTTCCCCAGGAAGGGACATCAGGGAAGAGAGGGGTTAGCCAAGTGCATATTTGGATAACAATGTGATGTTTTGGGAAAGTTCTAAGAACAGGTGAGGCTGTAGCTGATTGAGTGTGGAGAAGAATAGAAGGAAACCAGAGAGAGGGGCCCTCTGTGGGGCCCTGCAGGTTCTGGCCAGGCCAAGTCAGCTGTTCTGAGAGCTGTAGGGCCTGTGCCTGGTCCCAGAACATGAGCTCCGACCTAGATTTGTCTATGGAAGCATCTTCCTTAGAAGGACAGGTCTGCCTTCAAACCCAGCAACATGATAAACATTTGTAATTATTTTCATGTTTTAACAGGTCTAACAATTTCATTCTGAAATTGGAATTACTGATTATTGGGATTCAGTGGGACCATCAACAGGTGGTCTCCCATGGCTTTTTAGGTTGTGGCCAGGGAGACCTTGTATTGAAGCCAGAATCTAGGACAGTGGCTTTCTCATACACATTCCACCCCACATTTCTCTTTGCTTGGAACTATATCTTCTATTCCCTCTTTATTCCATATGTCCATCCCCAGCTATTCTTCCCTGTTAAGAATACATTTTGTTGGTTTTAGACTGCAAATTCCCACTCCTTAAATAAAGCCAGAGGATGACGTTTGTTGTTTGGATTACAGGGACTCGATGAAGCCCTTGCTTCTATTTTTTTTTTGAAGCCCTTGCTTCTTAAAAATCCATTCACCTTTCCTCTTCTGTGAAGTGTGTTTAACAATAACTTCCCCCTGAGGGGCGCTGGGAAGAACAATTGAGATATGGCCTTTAAAAGAGTGAGGGCATTTCCTTGAGCTTTTCAGTTTCTTTCCCTTTCCCTTAAATGTTTTTACTCTAACCCATTCTCCTTTTGTTTCTAGCATTATGATCTACCAGTGTAGAAACAACATCAATTTATTTTTTATTTTATTTTTATTTATTTATTTATTTATTTTTATATATGTAATTTTTTTTTAATTTTCTTTACTTTATTGTGTTGGTTCTGCCATACAGTGACATGAACCCGCCATGGGTTTACATATGCTCCCCCTCCAGAACCCCCCCACCCTCCTACCTCCCGATTCCCTCCCCTGGAACATCAGTTTAATATAAACCACTGGTCAAATTTCTTTGGGGCCCATCTATCTCCTGAAATGCAGGATACACCAGTTCAGTTCCTCTGTTGGGAAGATCCACTGGGGAAGGAATAGGCTACCCATTTCAGTATTCTTGGGCTTCCCTTGTGGCTCAGCTGGTAAAGAATCTGCCTGCAATGTGGGAGGCTGGGGTTTGATCCCTGCATCGGGAAGATCCCCTGGAGAAGGAAAAGGCTACCCACTCCAGTATTCTGGCCTGGAGAACCCCACGGACTGTATAGTTCGTGGGGTCACAAAGAATCTGACATGACTGAACAACTTTCACTTTCATCAATTATGATAAATGGTATCCTTTTTGAAAACAAATCATTGTGTTACATTCATGTGTTAATTATGAATGCAATTCACAAATATTTGATGAGTGTTATACTGTACCAAGAATCCTAGACCAAGGGCTGCCATTCCCACACATAACAGAGTATACAGTCCAGCAGGAAGTATAGACATTCAATAATCAATGACAAGGCTTCATTGTAGCAGGAGAGTGCCACAGTATTGTAGAAGAGCCTAAGAGGGCAGATTAAGAGAATCTGAACCTTCTTAGGCATAGAAACAAGGCTTAGAGGTGTTTGTTGTTGCGACTATAAAAATCCTCCCATTTCACTAATATTTTCCTTTAGCTATTTTAGGATATTGTTTGATAAGGCTTTAAAATATGCTGACATTGAATTCATCATTATGGTACATCTCAACCTCATCGTTAGTGTTAGTCGCTCAGTCGTGCCCAACTCTTTGCACCCCATGGGCTGTAGCCCATCAGGTTCCTCTGTCCATGGGATTCTCCAGGCAAGAAAACTAGAGTGTGTAGTCATGCCCTTCTTTAGGGGATCTTCCTGATCCAGGGGTTGACCCCAGGTCTCCTGCATTGCAGGTAGATTTTTTACCATTTGAGCCACCAGGGAAGTCCAGCCTTACCAATGGAGGGGATAAAAACCCACGTCCATACTTTCAGAGGCCACAGCAGTCCACTGTGAGAGGCAGCTGCCTGGAGCAGGGTTTGAATTTGCTGACCACAATCGAAACTGGCAAACTCAAACCACCCATTTTCCAAATTACCCTCGCTTTCTTCACTGTGACTTTTACCAGCAACCTGTGGGGCAAAAGTTTCCAGCTTACTTTTTGTACTCCAGTAAATAACATTCTTTTCCCAAGGATGCAAAACAGAAAGATTCCTAAATTATTCAGTAGCACAGAATGTGTTTCCAAACAGCCAGACTAGGTTTAAAAGCTACCATTGTCTATTTATTAGGAGTACTTTTCTCACTGAAATTAAATTGTCGGCCATACAGACATATAAAATAAAGCCCAATAATGGTTTTCTCTGTTCTTAATTATCTTTTCACTGTGCAAAGACTCATGTGGCTCTCCTCTACATGAAAAAAGAAAAAAGGAAAAGATATGAAAATGCTGTGATGTCTGAGAAGGGGACTGCCACACTTGGACATCTTGTGTGTGAGGAAAGATTCCCAGCCTTATGCCGCTGTCATGGAGCTTGGATATCTACAAACCTCCAGATCTTGACAAATTCCTGCTAATTTGCATAGTCTCACACCACTCCCGATTTATGGCAGAATACATCTCACATTTGTAACAGACTCAGGGCTTCTCAGAATTCTATCCTTGCTAGCAAGAAACAAGAGTATCTAGGCAGGCAAGAACGAGAAAGAAGCAGGGACTGCCTACTTCTTTTGTTCCCTTTTCAAAGTCTGATCTCAATCAACTCTCAAAATCCTCAAGAATCCTTGAAATCAGGGACATGTGGCTAATGGAAGTATACTACCACATGTATTGTTGCATTTGGAAAGTGGCTGCTTGCAATCAGTTCTCCCTGGCCCTGTGCTGATGGGGCCCTCCCAGTCTGCCCTACCTGATGTGAGCTGTGCTTGCTCCTGGCTTCCACTAGAGACCTCTAGCTGCTCACAGGAAGGCTGGGGAAAATTCTCAGCAACTGGCATTCCTCCAGGAGCAGCTGAGGTTAAGAGTTTGCCAATGGCCCCTGGGAGGAGGGGAGGATCACCACCAAAGGAAAATAATTCCCTATTATTTCTTTCTTTCCTTCTCATTTTTTTTCCCTCAAACAAATTGAGGCTTTTTCAAGCAGGTGTGTTGTAGGGGAAAAAAGAAAAAGAAAAAAACTGAAGAGGAAAGAATTTCTGTGCCTTAAAGCAATGCCATAGAAAAGACAAAGGAGGGATTTTTTTCCCCCTAAGTTGAAAATCCCTTCCTCCAAAGAGTTATCCACACTGACAGTTAGAAGCCAATTTCAGTGCTCAGCGTTTTTGAGAGCTTCTCCTGTCAGAGTGGGAGAGAAAGAGCTCTGTTCACAGGCAGTGAACTCCTGGATGTTATTATGAAGCTGAACTAAACGTCCTCCATATCTACCCTCCACTCCATGCCCCAGTCTGTTACTGCATCCCCTGGGTAGCCTTCTCCTGGGTTCTTGCCACCTTCAATGGGAGTCTACAGCTGTAATCCCATGTAACAGCAACAGATGGGACGCATCTGTAAGGAGAGACTAGCAGATGAAGTTTCACCATTTTTCCAAAAAGGCAAAACACATTAATCTCCATTTGCCTTTGAATGTCTGTAATAGAAACAGAGGACCAAAAGGGGACCTAATCTCCCCTCATTTAACCTGTGCCCCTGTGAAAAATTGCTGTAGCTTATATTTCAGAAACTGAGTATGACTAATTTTCTCTCTACCCATGATCTTTACCATGTAGCAGCATTAGAAAGAGAATCAAAGTAGGATTAGGTCAATGGGTCTAGAAAGCTTCACATGAGCTGATCACAGTGTCTTCAGAGATGCTCGAACATCTGGTTTTCTCAAAAGATAATTGCAGATTCTCTGCATCTATTTTTTTTAGGAAAAATCTTTCTGTTCTCATAAGTAGACTCATTTGCTCATTCACTTATTCATTCATTTATCAAGTGCCTCCAATGTGCCAGTCACTGTGGTTTGCAAGGAAAATGTAAATAAAGATGCACAAGGACTTGAGTGGGAGTTCCTAACACAAGCCACAGATTCCAAAGGGTGAATCATTTGGAACATACCTGTAATCCTCCTAGGGGTTGTGTGTGTACGTGCATTTTCAGCTAGTGAGAAAAATCCAAGATTTCAAATGACCCTTTAAGGGGTTAATATATAAACAAATAGTTAATAGCCAGCCCCGAGGCTGATAGTCCTGTAAGCAGATAATTAGGAGACCGCATTAAAATGGCCATATAATAGAGCTATGAAGAGGGCCATATGAGTCTGTGGGTGGAGTCCTCACGACTGTCTCTGACACAGAGGTCAGGGAAGGCTTCAGGGAGAAGGCAGCATTTGTGGTACCTGTGGAGGATGAGGAGGGATTGCCAGGTGGCTGGAAGGCAGGATAGATAAGTCAGTGTGCCCTGAGGGGCAGTTCACCTCCAGAGTCGGAGGCCACCCTACAAGTTGGGGCATGACTGGTATTTTTTTCACTGCAGCTTGACAAATGGAGCCTGCTTTGCCATTAGTCAGCTCCCACAGGAAGAGGAACCCCATAGGCATGCCCTGGCTGACCACAGATGGCCAGAGTGCATGCTGTGCAGAAGTACCCCGAGGTTGGCGTGGCATGGTCAAAAAGGTCTAAGACATCTGGTGATGGGCCAGGTTGCAGGGGTGCCCCAACTTAGCCCAGTGTTGCTCCTCTGGGGCTCTGACCTGGGCTGGGGGTGGGGGGAGTGCTGGCTGCAGTGGACAGAGCCCTGCATGGAGGTCAGGTGAGCTGGCCCTGTGTCTGCGCCTGACTGGCCGCCTGCTCACTTATTCCCTCTAGCCCCTCCTTCCTCGTCTTTATGTAAGAGGCACTATTTATCGGGAACCTCTAAATCCTAGAGTCTGTGTCTTGCTTCACTTAACTCTCCCAACATCATACAAAGTAAGAGTTATCCTCCTTGTTTTCCTAACAGGGAAACTATGGTTGGAAAATGTTATTAACTCCACTGACATCTTCCAGCTAAAAGGGTGGTGATGGCAGCATGAGAGCCATGGTCTTCCTGACTCCAAAGTCTGTAACCGTTTTCGTTCATCTCGTTTGTTCCAGATAAGTCTCCATCTTGATAATTTAAGTATTTTAAATATCATAGTCTCGAGGCCATTGACTTATTAGTGAAATAACAGCTGCAAGGGTAATTTGACACTTAGTCCTGCAGAACCAGAATAATGTATTAGGTATATACTGCTTATTGGGGAAGTTACAAAGCTGAATTTTTCTGCCAGCCAGTGTGCCAAGTTTTGGCAGTAATGACAGAGTTTGATATGAAATTTGTATTCCCTAACCTTAAACTTGAACAGTTTGTACATCCATTATAACATGTTACAGAAATACCTTTCTAGCAAGAGTGCCAGTTAGAGAATCCAGTTATGATTTATGGATATTACAATATAGTAGTGATGAGCTGTGGTCCATGCAATCAGATTGGCTGGAGAAGACTCTTGAGAGTCCCTTGGACTGCAAGGAGATCCAACCAGTCCTTCCTAAAGGAGATCAGTCCTGGGTGTTCACTGGAGGGACTGATGTTGAAGCTGAAACTCCAGTTCTTTGGCTACCTGATGCAAAGAACTGACTCATTTGAAAAGACCCTGATGATGGGAAAGATTGAGGGCAGGAGGAGAAGGGGATGACAGAGGATGAGATGGTTGGATGGCATCACCAACTCAATGGACATGGGTTTGAGTGGACTCCGGGAGTTGGTGATGGACAGGGAGGCCTGACGTGCTGCGGTTCATGGGGTCGCAAAGAGTCGGACATGACTGAGTAACTGAACTGAGTGATGAACAGACCTGTTATAGAGTAAGACTGACAGTCATTCAATTAACCTTATAATGGGAAACTCCAAAATTGTGTATTGTCAGGCATTATGATTTTTTAAAACAAAGCAGTTGACAAGGTATTTTTCTTTTTTGAGATTCGCCAGTCTTTCTAACTTTCAAAAACAAAACAAGTAGGTGGATATAATTCTTTTACTCTAAATTTTTCGTTAAAAAGTGGAAAAACTAATCAGTTACTCAGTTGAAGATCCAGACACTTGGCTTTTCAATAGAATACATATACTTATCTCCTATTGGTTCTGTTTCTCTGGCGGACCCTGACTCTCTAGATTCTGTTTCATTTTACAAACATGAAGCAAGGTGGATTTGGCCATAGATCCTAAGAACAGTATAATTCATGCACGTTGTTTACATTTGAATTTTTGTTTTTCCTAGAAGGGTATAAGCTGTCCCACCCTTTAGGACAGTGTGCAGACATGACAGCCAACAAAGTCCAGATGCTGACCCATGGAATGAAGTCTCAGAAAGTGTACTGACCCAACAGGGTATATAGAACAGTACTTAGGGAGCTGTTATTATATCACCATCAAGGGATTAAATCCTCTCTAGACATGCAGTGACAAAGCACAGAAGAACTGAACCACACCTTATAGGATGAATTTGGGCTCCTGGAAACATTCTCAAGATTTTAGCCAGTTCTTCTTGCTTTTCTTTAATCAGAGCTGTTAGAAAGATGTTTGGGAAAAGCCCTTAACCTTGATGATTCCTTCTTCTTGGGGGAGCACAGCTGCAAGATTGGGTAAAGTTAGGAAAGAAATCAAGGGACTTAGTTAAAATCGGGGAGAATCAAATTAAGTTTATTGATATGATATCAAATGCTGATTTTTTATGTATGATGAAGTTAATTTTATTTAAATTTTGCATGCACTTATTTATTTTTATAAAAAATATATGTAAGGGTACTAAATCTATTACAGAATAAAACCAAATAATCTCTCTTAAAGCTACTTACATAACTAGAAGAGAAATTCTCTCTGGTGTCCTTGAGTTTACACTATGCCTACACTGCTATCTTTGAAGCTGTAATGAAATCTGGCATATAGATTCAAGCTGTGTTTATGCAGAATAACTTGTATAGGATTTAATGTCGAAGAAGAGAGTGGGTGTGAAATACTTAAAACCCAGAATCAAAGGCCTGTCTATTTACAATGACTTTCAACTCTATTAGGATAATAAGATAGATTATTTAAATCCATCTTTTATTTCACAGAATATTTTGCCACTGATCTGAAATAAAAATAACCTTGCCATTGGGTATGACATCAAAATAAAGTCAAAGATGGACTGTGTTTTCATGATTAATGGGAATTTTTAAAATAACTGCTACTTATAATAAATGATAAAGTAACTTTTTTTAAGGATGAGAGAAAATTTTTGGAGGTGATGGATATATTTATGGCATGCACTGTGGTAATGGTTTCACAAATGTATGCTTATTTTAAAAACTCATGAAATTATATACATTTAATATGTGCAGGTTTTTGTATATCAGGCATGCATCAATAAGGTAGGTTTTTTTAAAAATAACTTTCCTTTTAAGTTAAAATTAACTTTCCTTTTTCTGATTATTAAAGTAGTAAAGGTTCATTTCAAAGAAAACTGTAGCAATTTACATAAATGTTTTATCTTAGGGAATTGTGTGTGTTTGTATATTGCATCAAAATAAAAAGGTTATTGTATAAATAATTGTGTTTGCATATAATTGAGTGTTATTTATCATCAGTACACTTATGATACTTATGTATGAGTGAGTGAATGAGTGAAGTCACTCAGTCATGGACTCTTTGCGACCCCATGGACTGTAGCCTACCAGGCTCCTACATCCATGGGATTCTCCAGGCAAGAATACTGGAGTGGTTTGCCATTTCCTTCTCCAGGGGATCTTCCTGACCCAGGGATAGAACCTGTGTCTCCCTCATTGCAGGCAGATGCTTATCCTCTGAGCTACCAGAGAAGTCCTATTTATTTATACTTATACATATTTATACTTATCATAAGTATAAATAACATTTAATTATATTAAAAGATTAAAAGTAAAAGTCTCTTCCCTCTCCAATCTCTATTTTCTTGAAGTATCTGCTCTTGAGTATTTCTTATATATTTGTTTCAAACTGATCAAGAGATACCTCAATTATATCCCCCACTTTGAAGACATTTTCATCATATGCTTGCAGTCATGCTGCCTCATAGAGAATCTTAAAAATCAAAGACATTAGTGGGTTTTATAACATATAGTCAAGTGCAATGAAGGTCCCCCTTTTGGTAACACTGTCCCAATATATAATTTTTACTTTAAGGTATAAATCGATGATAAAAATCTAACACATTTTCAACTCCATGCACCAAGTCTGTTTGTACATCCCTGGCAACTCTCCACCTGCAAAGCTGAATTAGTCACCTCAAAAGCCAGCCTCTTCTATACAGCCTTGCTCCACCATAGTCTTAGCTTCCTGACCACTCCCACCACTGAAGAACTAAGGCATCTTCCTACAGAGGCCACAGTCACTCTGCCTTGGGGTCCCACAGGCTCCAGCCTCTTCTTTTCTCTGTATCTGTGCAATGAGATGCAATATCCTAATCAACTCAGTTCAGTTCAGTTCAGTTTAGTGGCTCAGTCGTGTCCAACTCTTTGTGAATTGCAGCATGCCAGGCCCCCCTGTCCATCACTAACTCCCGGAGTTTACTCAAACCTATGCCCATTGAATCGGTGATGCCATTCAACCTTCTCATCCTCTGTCATCTCCTTCTCTTCCCACCTTCAATCTTTCCCTGCATCAGGATCTTTTCAAATGAGTTAGCTCTTCACATTAGTTGGCCAAAGTATTGGAGTTTCAGCCTCAACCTCAGTCAGTACAATGAATATTCAGGACTGATTTCCACTAGGATGGACTGGTTGGATCTCACTGCAGGCCAAGGGACTATCAAGACTCTTCTCTAACACCAAGTTCAAAAGCATCAATTCTTTGGCACTCAGCTTTCTTTATAGTACAACTCTCACATCCATACATGACTATAGGGAAAACCATAGCCTTGACTAGACAGAACTTTGTTGGCAAAGTAATGTCTCTGCTTTTCAATATGCTGTCTATGTTGGTCATAACTTTTCTCCCAAGGAGTAAGCATCTTTTAATTTCATGGCTGCAATCACCATGTGCAGTGATTTTAGAGCCCAAAACAGTAAAGTCTGACACTGTTTCCACTGTTTATCCATCTATTTGCCATGAAATGATGGGTCAGGATGCCATGACCTTAGTTTTCTGAATGTCGAGCTTTAAGCCAACTTTTTCACTCTCCTCTTTCACTTTCATCAAGAGGCCTTTTGGTTCTTCTTTACTTTCTGCCATAAGGATGGTGTCATCTGCATATCTGAGGTTATTGATATTTCTCTCAGCAATCTTGATTCCAGCTTGTGCTTCATCCAGCCCAGTGTTTCTCATGATGTACTCTGCATATAAGTTAAATAAGCAGGGTGACAGTATACAGGCTTGACTTACTCCTTTTCCTATTTGGAACCAGTCTGTTGCTCCATGTCCAGTTCTACCTTGCAAGGCTTTAAAAGTCTCTTCCATGCATATGTTGATCATCACTAATATTAATTTCCTTAACTTCTATGAATTTCACCTTTTGTGTTTAGTGATTTAAAAACAGGTGGCCATACATACCCTAATGGGAACTCTTGTTGTTGTGGTTTAGTTACTAAGTTGTGGCTGACTCTTTTGTGATCCCATGGACTATAGCCTGCCAGGCTCCTCTGTCCATGGGATTTTCCAGGCAAGGATACTCGAGTGGGTTGCCTTTTCCTTCTCCAGGTGATCTTCCTAACCCAAGGATTTAATCCACGTCTCCTGAGTTGCAGGCAGATTCTTTAATGCTGGATCACTGGGGAAGCCCCTTCCAAATATGATTGTATCTTCTCCTCTTTCCCCTTCAACCAGGTCTAACTTTTCTTTGCACTCATTGTTTTTCTCTGCCTTTTGCAAGAATTCATCTGCAGAAAAAAATATCCACAATTCTAATCCATCTGACTGCGAACTTGCTTTAGAAGGTGCAAAAAAGAAAAATAGTGTGGACAATTGTTTCTGTTCACCAACTTATTTCTTTCAGCTTTGTGTGTGAAAGCAAAGTATACTTCTGGAGCATACAGTCTTGAACTAGTGAAATCTGTTTCCATCATGGGACCTTTTGTCCCTGCTTTGCCCTTGTTAACATCCTCCTTCTTAATGCTTCCTCCTCTTCTCTCAAGTTTGATAAATTCAATCAAAACCTGCTCTGATGAGAGAATCTGCCATGTACATCACCTCTGCATAAGAGAATGGCAACCGTTTAAAGTAGCTGGGTATTTGTGCTGAGCAATCCAATGCACTTTTAGAGTTTGCAAATTGTTTTAGATTCTTGGACTTTAAGAAATTCTTGTTGTCCTTTGAAGTAGGTGTTCATAACCTCATTATGCAGCTAAGTTAAAGCGTGAACAATTCAGTGCACTCTTCCTAGTCACAAAGCTCATAGGTGGAAGAACCTAGGTTTGAGTCTTACTAAAATTCTTTGTTAGAACCTAAGTGCCTCTGAAAATTCTTTAAGCCTTAGTCTAAGTTAAAAGTGTTGATGTGAGAGAATTTCAGGCAGATCAGATTTGGAGAAAAGGAAAAATGAAACCTTTCTGGAATCTATATTTGGACATATTGTACTTAATTTTATTGTTATAAATGTATCTTTACAAATATCCAAATGTAATTATCTGATATAAGGTAATGAATAAAGGATTCAGATACTCCATTTGTTGGATAAAAGGCTCTATGTGGGTTGTCTGCTTGGAAAAGACTCTTAATAGCTTGCAAGTCATATTGAAGCTTACTACGTTTCTTAAATGTACAAAAAAATCTTTCTCCTAATCTAACTTGTTTTTTTCCCCTCCCTTTTTTTCTCATAGTGTTGCTGTTTGTCTCTATATCTTATTTTGTCTATATATCTTATTTTATCTTGTTTTGTCTCTATATCTTATTTGTCTCTATATCTTATTTTATTTTCAAAAACTCCTCATGCTTAGCTTTTCATGGAAATGATGAAAAACTCATTAGCTTGCTTTTTTCACTCTGCTGCTGCACAGCAGTTGCTACAGAAAATAATTCAGGAAATATGTTCTTTTTAGCACTTATTGTATGAACTGAATGTTTGTGTTCCTCCACAATTTTTATGGTGAAGCCCTAAACCCCAACGTGATATTTGGAGGTGACGTCTTTAGGAGGGCACTGACTTCATGATGAAATGCGTGTTTGCTTAAGAAGAATACCGACCAGAGCTCGTTTGCTCTCTTTGCCATCTGAGGACACAGTGAGAAAGTGGATCTCTGTGCATCATCAAGTTCTTGACCCTCACCCAAACCGCATTTGCCAGCAATTTGATCTTGGAACTCCATGAGAAATAAATCTCTGTTGTTTCAGCTCTGCAGCTATGGGGTCCTGTGGTAGCAGCCCAAGGCAACTAACACAGTGTGGTTTGTAGTTTGTTCTGTGTGCTTGTGTGACATCCCTAGTAAATACTTTTCATAAACTCTTGTATTAAGTGACACTTTCTGTCCATATATCCTTACAGACTTCAACTCACCCCGGCTAAGTTTGCAGTGGCAATTTGAACATTGTAGGACAGATTTAATGTAGTAAGATGCTATTTGTCAGATTATTATTCTAATCATAATAGTATTATTAAGGACTTTTAAAGTAATTCCTATGTCTCTTGATTTATAGTAACCATACCAAACAATCTCTCTATATATCATTTTATTTAAATGCCTTTGACAATGGGGTCATACTATTACATTTTGATTTTGTAGATGATAAATCTGATTTGGAAAGAAGTTTCTTACTTATTTCATGTATAATTTTCAGTGAATGTGAAAGGGAGAGTGAAGGAACAAAGTAGGTGATTAAATAGTTAATCATACTAAAAGAGTGTCAGTAGAAAAAATATGGGAGACCCCTGTAAGTTAATGATTACTCAAGAAAGCAGGTTTGCTTAACCACAAAACCAAGCAGGCTTGCTTAGCAACCAAACCATACTGCAGAAGCACAAGACATGCCCCCAAACAATAAAACAATGGTGGCATGAGACTCACATCATGCCCAACGAACCCAGTAAGTTAATGATCCCTAGGCCATGCTCTCTGCACATATAAAAAATAGTAATTTGTGTACCTAGCTTGATTATGTAGGAATAAGAAAACTCCTCTGCCCAACCTGGAGGAAGAGCTGAGGATAGAAGCATGACATTGACTCAAGAAAGACAAAGAAGTTCTTCTCCTCCCCACTTGTCCTTTGATTTTAAAACTGTAGCCCAGTAAGTTCTTGGTGCATAGCATCTCTCACCCTCCAGCTTGTAAACCTCAAAAGCCTCCTATTCTAATTAATCACTTATTATCTATCACTTTGCCTCTCGTTGTAATTTTTTCTGCACTCAGACATAAAGAACTATGCTACTTGAACACTCCGGGGCCCCTCTGAACAATACCAATGGTTGTAGATGCAGGATTTGAACCCAAATAATCAGACTCCACTGGAAAGTTTGTTAGTTCACTTATAGATAAACAATGGTGTGGAACATAGCAACTTACCCATAGAAAATAGCATCCTCAAGAATTAATTTATTACTGTAAAAGATCCTAGCATCCAGCCTGAACTAGGAAATATTTCTTTAAGTCTGTGTCACTTTAACACACTGCATTTTAATTATGTTTTCTACTAAATTGTCCCAAACATGATTTAGATATTTGAAGACAGTATGTTGATCCCATAAACCAAGGCAAAACTTAGCAGTAGCCTCAATGATAATCATAGAGACAGGAACATTTGCAGTGGAAAATCTAGAATTATCATGTGGGCCTTGAGTGAAGAGCTTGACTTGCGTACCTGAGGTTGGTTCTCACACTAGAAAAGGAAGTCTTACCTGCTCAGGCATTTGGCAGAAAGCCCAATGAAACTGCTTTTGTTTTGGTGAGAGCAACTGATCTGTGAGGAATGTTTGAATATAGAAGAGATAAATAGGACATTTTCCAAGGTCCAGGGAGCTGTAGAAACCCGCAAGGACAGCATTTTTGGAATAAGTATGAAGGGCCAATGCGGTTGGATACCTTGGTGTGGATGACTGAAATTTAATTTATAGGCTCTTTCAGGTTCTAAACGGAATCATTGAATAGCATTTTTTTCAAGATTGGGATAAGGATATAAAAATATATTGAACTGAACACTGTTTACCATTCTTTGTGTTATCTCCAATGCTGCAATTCTAAAATAAAATAGTAAGAAAAAGTAATAATAACTTCTAGGTAATGAATATCTCTAATAGATCAGGCACAGATTTAGACTTTTTATATTTTGTCTAATGCACTCCTTACAGAAACCCAGATTTCTGTGCTCATTTTATTTATCCAAGAAGTACTACAGGCTTGGAGAGGACAATTTCTGAAAATCACAGAATTATAGATCATAGAGTTGAGATTTGGACTTGTATTTGCTTGCTCTTATGTCAATCTGATCACTCACCTAGAGCCAGACATCCTGGAACATGAAGTCAAGTGGGCCTTAGGAAGCACCATTATGAACAAAGCTAGTGGAGCTGATGGAATTCCAGCTGAGCTATTTCAAATCCTGAAAGATGATGCTGTGAAAGTGCTGCACTCAATATGCCAGCAAATTTGGAAAACTCAGCAGTGGCCACAGGACTGGGAAATGTCAGTTTCCTTCCAATCCCAAAGAAAGGCAAGGCCAAAGAATGTGCAAACTACCACACATTTGCACTCATCTTACACGCTAGTAAAGTAATGCTAAAAATTCTCCAAGCCAGGCTTCAGCAATACATGAACCGTGAACTTCCAGATGGTCAAGCTGGTTTTAGAAAAGGCAGAGGAACCAGAGATCAAATTGCCAACATCTGCTGGATCATCAAAAAAGCAAGAGGGTTCCAGAAGAACATCTATTTCTGCTTTATTAACTTTGCCAAAGCCTTTGACTGTGTGGAAGATTCTTCAAGAGATGGGAATAACAGACCATCTGACCTATCTCTTGAGAAACCTGTATGCATGCAGGTCAGGAAGCAACAGTTAGAATCGGACATGGAACAACAGCCTGGTTCCAAATAGGAAAAGGAATACATTGTATATTGTCATCCTGCTTATTTAACTTCTATGCGGAGTACATCATGAGAAACGCTGGGCTGGAGGAAGCACCAGCTGGAATCAAGATTGCCAGGAGAAATATCAATAACCTCAGATATGCAGATAACACCACCCTTATGGCAGAAAGTTAAGAGGAACTAAAAAGCCTCTTAATGAAGGTGAAAGAGGAGAGTGAAAAGGTTGACTTAAAGCTCAATATTCAGAAAACTAAGATCATGGCATCTGGTCCCATCACTTCATGGGAAATGGATGGGGAAAAGAGTGGAAACAGTGTCAGACTTTATTTTTTTGGGCTCCAAAATCACTGCAGATGATGACTGCAGCCATGAAATTAAAAGACACTTACTCCTTGGAAGGAAAGTTATGACCAACCTAGACAGCATATTAAAAAACAGAGACATTACTTTGCCTACAAAGGTCTGTCTAGTCAAGGCTATGGCTTTTCCTATAGTCATGTATGGATGTGATATTTGGACTGTGAAGAAAGTTGAGTGTTGAAGAATTTATGCTTTTGAACTGTGGTGCTGGAGAAGACTCTTGAGAGTCCCTTAGACTGCAAGGAGATGCAACCAGTCCATCCTAAAGGAGATCAGTCCTGTGTTCATTGGAAGGACTGATGTTGAAGCTGAAACTCCAATATTTTGGCCACCTCATGTGAAGAGTGTGACTCATTGGAAAAAATGAGATGCAGGAAGGATTGGGGACAGGAGGAGAAGGGGACGCCAGAGGATGAGATGGCTGGATGGCATCACTGACTTGATATACATGAGTCTGGGTAGACTCTGGTAGTTGGTAATGGACAAGGAGGCCTGGCTTGCTGTGATTCATGGGGTCACAAAGAGTCAGACACGACTGAGCAACTGAATTGAACTGAATGCCAATCCAAGGACAGAGACATTTGGTGTAACTAATATATTATACTCCCTATTTATACAGTAGAGTTCAACCCCTGTAGACATAATGGTTTCCTCAATGAACCAATTCACTTCTTTTATTGGGGTCAATTTTCTGATTTGTTTTAGTCCTAGGAGTAATCTCTGGATTATTTTTATCACCTATTGTAATCATAGTACTTTTACTCACCACCGTTTTGCCATAAGTCTGAGAGATCATATGTTCTTGTCTGCTAAGTCACTTCAGTTGCATCTGACTCTTAGTGACCCCATAGACTGTAGCCTACCAGGCTCCCCTTTCCATGGGATTCTCCAGGCAAGAATACTAAACTGGGTTGCCATGCCCGCCTCCAGAGGATCTTCCTGATCCAGGGATTGAACTTGTGTCTTTTATGTCTCCTGCATTGGTGGGTGGATTCTTTATCATTAACACCATCTGGGAAGCCCATGGAAGATAATACACCTCGCTTTTCAAACTTTAACTGGTTATAATGTTTACATTTGCAAGACAGAATTTATGTTCGTTATCAATCAAAATGTTTGATTGCAAGTATGCAGATGAACAATTTTAGAAATACGTTTCTATTCCATCATGTTCTTTTGAGCTAGGTTCTGTGTTTGTCGGTTGAGAAATAATTAACTTTATTTTCAGAACATCTCAAAGATCAAAATGAATGTCAAATTTCTCTTTATTGCATGAACTTTTAAAAAAATTTAATTGGAGGATAATTGCTTTACAATGTTATATTTATTTCTGTGGTACAACAATGCAAATCAGCCATAACTGTATAAATATATCTTCTCCCTCTGAGCCTCCCTCCCACCCCCTCCATCCCACCCCTCTCAGTTATCAAAGAGTGCCAAGCTGGGCTCCCTGTGTTAAACAGCAGCTTCCCACTAGCCATCTATTTTATATGCAGTAGTGTGTATATGTCTGTGCTACTTTCTCAATTCGTCCCACCTCTCCTTCCCTCAGTGTGTCCACACGTCTGTTCTGTATGTCTGCATCTCCATGTATGAACTCTTTAAATCATATTTGATCAAAGCTCTTATATTTTAGAGCTGGTATCTGATTTCATTTACCTATAATTTGACGCTGCTTCAAACTCACTTAAAGATATGTATATTGAAGTGAAACCACTGGTATTTGTGAGAATTGCTTTGTTGGGTTAGCCTCTTCAAACTGCTCAGCCCTGAGGGATAGAATTTCAGTCTAATTAGGTTAGCTCCACTCGATTTATGAGTCCCAAATCCTAGTCTTTGGCAAAATTCCCCTGGATGGGAACTCAATACCAACTCTTGCCCATAAAGCAGACAAATGAGCCTTCTGTTTGGAATATAGTATGTATCTAAAGTAATGCTCCTTAAACATTTTCATCTTTGGGGTTGTGGTCCAGGGTTTGTGGTTACTGCTAAAAACACTGCCATTAAACCTTCTGGAGCAGCAGACACAGGAATGTGTCCTTTTTCCATCTTTTTATGGACCAAAAGTAATTTCACCTGGTGTTTAAGGAAACAACAATATTCCAATCAAATAAAGGAGAGCATAGAGTAAAATCTACTGTTTATTGATGAATCCTAGAGTCAAATCTCATGATTGCCTTCATATTCACCAGTTAAAGAAACTAAGGATATTGCAAAATGCAGAAGAATATTTAAGAGAAAATTGATGTGCCCTAGTTTATAGTAATCCATGTTTTCTATTTTGTTAATAATCAGTATCTGAAGAAGGAGACATAACTGCTTCTTTGTGATGGAAGGCCTTGACCAGACCTGCCCATAAAAAAGTCCTTTGGTAAACATATAGAGCATTCTTGGGTCCTGAGGTATAGGTAATGGGAGATCGGCTGGTGCTGGCATGGCAAGCATTTTTAGCCATGGAGCCTGGGTATGCAGCCTGGGTAACATGCTAAGTAGTAGATCTAATGCCTTTTAAGTTATTTCTGGATGTTGATATAAAGGAGAACAATGCTGTACTCATCTGACCTTGAGGACAGCCTCCTTCCAGGATGGCAAGACCACTGGCAAAGAAGTGACCCCATGATAACACAAAGGAAGCAGTGAGGCTCTTGCCTACTCACTTCAATCTTTGCCCTCTGTTCATTCTTTGCACTCCTTCATAGCTAATTTTGGAGTAAACAAAGGTGAAACAATATTGAATTGAGTCCAAGTCATCATTCTTACCCACCACCAAATTATAAGCAGACTTTGAAATGTGACCAACTTCCTTGATAATGTACAGATTTGTTGCATGAGCTAACAAATGTCTTGAAGCCCAACTGATTTAACTTTTAAGAAAAAGATACATTTATAAATATGATGATACAAAAAGAAAGAAGCGTGTATTCTTTAGGAAAGAAAGAAAATATTTGCTCCCTAACTCTGAAATCCAGATATTCTAAGTTATACACTGCTTTCATTTTTCCAAATTTAGGGTACATATAATGTGGACAAATAATAGGAAAAATATTGTAAAGCTTGATAATTTCTACATGAACTACATTGTACAAATAAGAACAATGAAAGTAAAAGCTATGAGTAAATGTAGTATAAATTTAGAAGCATTTTTTTCAAGCCCATTGGGAATTACTTGAGAAATACACAAGTAGTTCTTAAAAGGTGCAAAGTGCGTAGGAAAATATCATTTTTCACAATAACAAAATCTATGTTTTTATGCGGCTTTGAGGTTGTCAAGGTGCTGAAAATAAGAGTTTCCAAAAATATCTTGGCTATTTTTTTGTCCCAGCTGAATTCCTATCTATAATTTACCTATAAAGCCATTCTCCACTATAGCAGGCTGCTCCAACTGTCTTCTTATGAGAATATTTTTAATTTACCTGAGGCTTCAGTATCATATCGTATAATTGTATTGATTAGGATCCTTATGGTTGCAAGAGACAGCAACTTAATTCACATTGTGTGAAGCCAAAAGATTTATGTATTTGAGACCAAATATATATTTGAAAAGTCAATGGCTCCAGCGGCTCAAGACACTGTCATGTTTGTGGACTACTTGCTGGAATGAGGAAAGTGATATGTTTGTTTCTGGCTGTTACTTATGTTGTAGAATGGTGTTTCGAGTCAAGCAGACAGGGGTTCAAATCCAAATCCTCTCACCTAGTACCTTTGGGATCTTGGTACATAACTGAACTCTGAGCTTCTGTGTTTTCATGGATGAAGTTGGTTTAGCAGAACAATTTTATGAGAAGAGAGAAAAAGCCTACTTTCTCTTGTGTAAGTGGAAGTGTTAGTCGCTCAGTCATCTCCAACTCTTGGCAACCCCACGGACTATATCCCACCAGGCTCCTCTGTCCATGGGATTCTCCAGGCAAGAATACTGGAGCAGGTAGCCATGCCCTTCTCCAGGGGATCTTCCCTCCCCAGAGATCGAACCTGGGTCTTCTGCTTTGCAGGCAGATTCTCTCCTGTCTAAGCCACCAGGGAAGACCCCTTCTCTTGTGGGGACCCTGTAAGCCTCTGGAAAAGGCCAGATAGAAGAGCTTGTGTGGGAGCCATCTGAGCAGTATACTGGGTAAGGCATAGCAATATTCCAGAGCATCTTGCTCTGCGGGCTGGGGAATCTTCAAACCACCTGATGTCAAAACATAGAGCAGGAATAAAGAAAATGGAGAAATGATCATTAAGGATGTAAGGAGAAAATACTTCTGCTCTCATCTACTGAAATGAAGAATAACATCAGTTCTTTGTGACAGCACAGTGAGTCCTGCTGTCTCTTAATCCATAGTCAATGGTAAAATAATTCTTATATCACAAGTACTATGAGTAGATATCAATATACATGTTTAGAGACACTTGAAGATTTCAACTGAATTTTAAATTTTGACAGGTATTTTCAAGTTTGTGAGTTACTAAAAAAAGGTGGTGAATTTAAAGTTAAAATATACACACATGAGGTAAATAATACAATGATCATGGGCCACAGATTTAGATCTGTGTCATAGAAATTGGACATGTAGAATTTATTTAGGAGCCCTCAAAGCCTGAAGCAGAGACATGTACAAGGCCCAGGTCTATAGGAAGAAAAGAAACAAAGAGGATTTTTGAGTCTGATGATATATCAAGGGAAGTTTTTAGTTCAACTTTTCAGGACATGATCTTATTCAGGGTCACTCAATAAAATTACATATATACATGGAACTTTTTCCCTCTAGTGAAAATCTAAAAGCAATTCACCTTTCATAGTATGCAAAAACAAGAGAGTATATTATGGAAGAAAATGTTATATTGCTTCAGGGAAGTGCAGCTCTTGAGACATAGCCAATATGTATTTTAATTTTATTTTCTAATTGATAGCTGTTTTGTTTCCTAGTAGCCTGAGGAATTAAAAGCTATTAACTGCTTTTCTTATTAAATTTTAAAATTTTTCTTATTTTCATATTGTCTGTTGCAAAGTCAGGTCAAGATTAATAAACGAAATACAGTATAAGAAGAAAAATCAACAACAAAAGGGCTAACTGGTAAAAACATTCAGGTTCTTCAGGCTTTGAGGAAATATTGGATGCATAACTTATTTGTCTTTGGTCTTGTCATTTATGAGGTTGACTAATTCATTTTAATGATTTACGTAGTTATGTCCACGCAAAGGAAGAAAGGCCTGTTTTTCAGAGATGCCACTTCTCTATTTCAGTTGTCTATTGCTCTGTATTAGACCATGGTGGCTCAGATGGTAAAGAACATGCCTGCCAGTGCAGGAGACATAAGAGACACGGGTTCAATCCCTGGGTCAGGAAGGTCCCCTGGAGAAGGGAATGGCAACTCACTCCAGTCTTCTTGCCTGGGAAATGCCATGGACAGAGGGGCCTGGTGGGCTACAGACCATGGAGTCGCAGAGCCAGGCACGACTCAGAGACTAACACTTCATGTCACTTTAAACTCAGTGGCTTAAAACAATGACAGCCTTATTTTTTTTGCAGGTGTTGTTTGGAACTGCTCAGGTTACTGCAGTCAGACAGCAGCTAAACCTGGAATGTCTGTGTGGTTCCTCCCATATCTGATGAGCGGCAGGGAGGGACATCTGAATGGTGAGGACCTCTCTTTCTCCACGTGGCCCAGCCTGTGCGGTTGCTTGAAGGTGGTCAGGGCAAGCTGGTGCAAAGGAGCCCCACATTTGGGCAGGATCCAGTCCAGGAATCCAGCCTTTGGCACTGTGGGCCCATTCTTGGCTGGGCCTTGCCAAGTTCATGATGAAGATGTCTAGCAAACGGGCACAGTGCTTACTGCTGACTCTGCTTGTCAGGACAAGGCAACAGGCAGTTCTGTCCTTCCCTCCCCACACCCACAGTGCACCACATCCCTGGATAATGATAGGCTTCATCTTTATTAAGTAAATCACATTGGCATTACAGCTCCACCATAAACTCCTTGACCTTGCCAAAGTGGCAAAAGCCAAGCATTATGAGTACTTATTTATGAAGTTTCAACCAACTGCTTAGGGTGTTTATTAAATGGCCATATCTGTAGATTTACCCTGATCTTAACCATTGCATAATAAACAATGTGAATTTTCAAGGAGCAGCATTGATTATTTTCTTTTGCCACAGATATGTGGTAATGCTTTCCTCTTTTGTTCTAAGAAGCCAGACAAATAGAAATCTTTGAAATTATGGGTCCAATTAGTTTTCTTAGGTAGAAAGCCCATATTGTTTGTAAAATATTGGACCTCTCCCATTATCCAACGATAAGGTTCTAGATTTGGGGTGGCCTTATGACTGTAAAATGCTTATGGAGTGTTTTAGTCATTGTTTTGAACAATTTTTAGCCTCATAAGCTTAAGTAAAGCCAGTTGTAGTAGAAATTAGGTAATAAAAGGTAATAGAGGGGGTAGGAGGACCTTTCCATATTTGATTGTTTAAGTGAATGACTACAGTTTAGGGATTTTTCTGATGCTCCAAAGAAGAGAAAAATAAGGTGGGAGGAATAAACAGATTTCTTCCCTTGTAGTAGAGACAGTAAGTTCCAGCAGAAATAGCCTAAACAAAATTACATCCAAGTCCATACCCAATGGTGAAATTAAGGGCTGAGTTTTAGTCACATAATGTTGTTGACTATTATTTGGTGTTGAAATTAATAGCAATGGAGAATGATAAATACCAAAATGAGTGGTAAGTTTTGATAGAAGCCCTTTAGCAAAACATGAATGGAAGATGAAGGGGATAGATAAACATGTTAGTTTTAAAAAACTCTCATTCTTCTCTTTCTTCATCTCATCAGAATGTCTGTGTGGCTTCATGAAGTAAATATTTTGTATTTAGAAATTCAGGAATAAACACCAAGGCCTCATGTACATGTAGACATTTTGGAAGAATGAAAGTAGGAATCAAAAAGAAATAAAGTATATTTTATTTTTATTTTTAAAAGTTTATTGAAGTATAGTTGATTTACAATGTTGTATTAATTTCTTCTGTGTAGCAAAGAGACTCAATTGTACATATATGTTTTTTGTATTCTTTTTCCTTATGATTTATCTAAGGATACTGAGTATGGTTTCCTGTGCTATATAGGGGATCTTGTTGTTTATCCATTCTATATATAATAGCTTGCCTTTGCTAATTCCAAACTCCCTTCCTGTGCCCCCTTTGGCAAACAAAAATCTATTCTTTATGAGTCTGTCTTTGTTCTGTAGATATGTTGATTTGTACTGTATTTTAGATTTCATTTATATCATGTATAAGTGATATTATAGTATTTTTCTTTCTGACTTATTTTGCTTAGTATGATTATCTCTAGGCCCATCCATGTTGCTGCAAGTGGCATCATTTCATCCTTTGCGATGACTGAGTAATATTCCATCGCATATATGTACCATGTCTTTATCCATTCTTCTGTTAAAGGCTATTTTATTTTACTTTTTTTGCTTATGTAATTTTTTTTTCTTTACAATATTGTGTTGGTTTTGCCATACATTGACATGAATCCACCATGGATGTACATGTGTTCCCCTTCCAGAACCCCACTCCCATATCCCTCCCTCTGGGTCATCCTGGTGCACCAGCCCTGAGCACCCTGTATCATGCATCAGACCTGGGTTGGTGATTCATTTCACATATGATAATTTACATGCTTCAGTGCCATTCTCCCATATCATCCCACCCTTGCCCTCTCCCATAGAGTCCAAAAGACTGTTCTATACATCTGTGTTTCTTTTGCTGTCTCACATACAGGGTTACCATTACCATCTTTCTAAATTCCATATATATGTGTTAGTATACTGTATTGGTGTTTTTCCTTCTGGCTTACTTTACTCTGTATAATAGGCTCCAGTTTCATCCACCTCATTAGAACTGATTTGAAAGGACTTCCTTGACTTTAGCACCCTTGATGATTCTGGCATCATCTTTCTTTATTCTTCTTATGTTAGTTATATAGTCATGTCTGACTCTTTGCAACCCCATGGATAGTAGCCTGCTAGACTCCTCTGTCCATGCGATTTTCTAGGCAAGAATACTGGAGTGGGTTGCCATTTCCTTCTCCAGGGGATCTTCCTGACTCAGGGATCAAACCTCCAGTCTTCCTACATTGCAGGCATATTCTGCATGTGAGCCACTGAGGAAGCCCTATTCTTCTTTTTGTCTTTATATTTTTAACAGAATTTTCCTATTTTTCTCACTTGTAATTATATATGTCTGTGTTCATGCTGGTCCTTAGTCCTTTTTCTGACTGCCTTGTAAGCCCTTAAAAAAGCAGCAAAGCCACATTTTCTATTCCCATTGTAATTTTTCTCCTGCCTAACACAGTGCTCTGAGTTCCTTGGGATTTAGTACAAACTCTTAATTGAAACAGAAGTTTCCATATTCTAAATTAACACCAAGGGTGTGAGCTTGTTCACTGTTTCATGATGACTACTAAAGGGAAGATAATTACTGGCACCTTATGTGCCACAGGTTATACATGTGATAGCTAAGCAAGGAAATAGATCTGCTTTTGAGCTCAGGTTTCGGTGGAAATTAACTAACTAACTATGGGCATAATCACTCTAGGCCAGGTATCATCACATCGCCCCTAACCCAAGGATAGTAAAGTATCTATGGGAGTTGGTGACGGACAGGGAGGCCTGGCATGCTGCAGTCCATGGGATCACAGAGAGTCAGATGTGACTAAGTGACTGAACTGAACCAATCCCATTATGGGGTTACAAGAATTCATTGGAATATTGTGTGTAAGGCATTTAAAGTATCTGACACATATTAATAGTTAGATTCAATAAATGTTATCATCGTCATCATCATCATGATTGTACTGTGCCCATACTTTTTTAAGTGCTTCAGTTCTTGAAATTTATAATACTCACTGATGTGAGCCTATTTTTATTTTTTAAATTTCTGTTAGCATGATCCTGGACCAAGTAAATACTTCAAAGTATTTCCCTATTTTGAAGAATTCTGTCATTTTACTTATAGTCATTGGTATGAAGGCTTTTATGCAGCAGCAGCAGCTCCATCTTTCACATTAAACATATCACCATTTGAAGACAACAACTGTCACAAATTTCAGTTTGTAAGTGATTGTTTTACTCTCTCTAGCGCACTTTTATCACAGTACCTGCTTGAAATTTTATCAGACTGAAGGACATTTCTACTGCCCATTGTACATTTTTAGGGTTGTTCTTAACCATGACCAAGCCCCAGGGTCATTTGGTGGTGACATGTTATAAATAACATTATTACCATAATTAAAGGTTGGATCAGAGTAGCTTAGGAGGGAAATGTGCTAACCTTTGGCTTGCAATCAAGCCTGGGTCACTGAGGTCATTACCACAGTTTACTACAGCTGGCCAAATACGTTTCTTTGAATAGGTGATAGTTTTCAGAGTAGACATACCTGACACTTGACTGGTGTGATTTGATCTTATTCCAAGTAAACTGGAATATCAAAAATATGGTTGGTGATGGCTTACTGTGCCCTTCTATTGTATTTTTATGCAGATTCTTCAAACTTCCAACCAAATCTTGTATGTAGTGTAAAATGTTTACTTATTGAAGAAATAACAAAATATGATCATAATGAAATTTTATTGTTTAGTTACTAGGCAACATATTATCTTGAGCCACCAGTGGATAAGATGATGACCATGAATCTGAGTTTCTTTCTAGCATTTCTCTCTCTTGCCTCAGTAGCAGCTAATTTGCCTTAGTGCAGGATGAAATAATTAGAGCCAGAATGTTCTGGGGGTTGGATATGAATGCTGGTCTCTAATTTTGCAGAGTTCTCCAGGGAAATATGGTACCCTACCACTGTCCTTCCCAGCTCCCTCTGGGAACTACAGAGGAGCTCTCTCTGCTTCTTCTCTATTCTTTTGTGTTAGGTATCTTTTCCATAGGAATAGAGATCATCATCTTGAAAAACTAGGAAGATTAAAATAAAAAGTGCTCTTACAACTCCTAAAGCCTGATTGCAAAATTTTATTCACTTTACATTTTATATCCTTTTTCTTTTATTTTCCTATTGATTCAAAGTTTAAAAGAATAGAATCCTGCAATGAGCACTAGTTTGCATACAGAATGAATCAAAGTTTGTTTTTGCATTCTCTGAGTAAAATATTTGAAATGGCCAAGATAGAGGACCATTTGCCAGGCCTTGAAAGAATTTCAGTGGCAGAGTACGTGTTTACAGTGGCAACATAATCAAGAGCCTGTCTGAGGCCCTCCTGGGAATCATCATGTTCATAGCTGCTTTTGGCAGCCTGACCTCACTGGCTAGGTTTGACCATCTTCAAATAAGGGCATTGGAGATTTAATTCATTCAAGTAGAGAAATATTCTGAAAATAAAAGTATATATACATGCATGGAGACTCTATCATGTATTTATTTAATTTTAGGTGAGCTGATATATATATATATATATATATATATATTCTCATAACAGTTAATGTTCCTTCACTGAAAGTTTATAATGTAATATAATACTATACATTGTAGGTATTATAAATAGCATAAAAGTTAAGTACTACTAATAAAATATCTATGGTATTAATTTATTCTTAGCTTTACCACCTAGATCATCAATATTTATAAGAACTGCACACAATAGTTCTGTAATAGGTTTAAGGCAGAACTGTAATGATTTCAATACTTACTTATCAAAGAAGTTGAAAATTCCCATGTAATTCCTTTCTATTCAGATCTGTATTTGAATGAAAGGAATAAGAAAAGGTATAATTCAGGAGCTTTGAAAATAATTTAGAAAGATTATTAAAGCAAAGTATTATAATGGGTCATTGATCAAAAAATTGTTAGTTATATACTCATATTTTAGCAATCATATCAATTAAAATGCTCTAAAATTAAAGAAAATGAAGATAAAATTGAATTACTTTAATATCTTATTTAGATTTTATTTATATTTGTCCTTAAGACAATTTATTTCAAGTCCAGGAAATATTCTGTTTTTTGACTCTGTCAATTAAGATCAGGCCCCCAAAAGATCTTGCTTGTAAAGACCAACATTTCCAATGTGGCATCTAGATCAGCTTGCAAATCATTAATAAAGTAACACGGTATGAGATGACCCAATAAAACTATATCTTCAGTTCATATTTCAATTCATGCAGGCTATCTGATGTCACATTACCAAACCATAACACATTTTTTTCATGAGAATTTAGCTGGGTGTCAATCTGGATTTGAAAAAAAAGATCAAAGCTGCCCAGTCAAATTAATTCTGACTTGACATACTTGTCTTTGGCTATTGAAATCTGACCGCTTAACATTTGATGTATTTATTGCTTTCATTGCTCCTCAGGTTGTACATGAATGGATTGTATTTTACTGAGGAAGCTCATCATATCTATTCCAGGTGGATATTTGAATGTGAACGAGATCTGGTATTTCTGCATGGCCCCCTAGTACATTGTTCTCTTTGTGTCTCATACATTCTTTTGTTTTGGCAAAGAACAGGACAGTGAGAGATGGGACATAGAAGGAATTCAGGTAGGGGCTTCCCTGGTGGCTCAGAGGGTAAAGTGTCTGCTTGCAATGTGAGAGACCTGGGTTTGATCCCTGGGTCAGGAAGATCCCCTGGAGAAGGAAATGGCAAACCCCTCCAGTACTCTTGCCTGGAAAATCCTATGGACAGAGAAGCCTGGTAGGCTACAGTCCATGGGATCGCAAAGAGTCAGACACAACTGAGCGACTTCACTTTCTTTGCTGACTTTTCAATAGCTGGAGTTTGTAAAAGATCACAGATCAGAAAGGATTTTTTTTTTCTTTTCTTTCTTTCTTTTCTTTACATTATCGTGTTGGTTTTGCCATACATTGACATGAATATGCCATGGATATATACTCGTTCCCCTTCCAGAACCCCCCTCCCACCTCCCTCCCGATTCCATCTCTCTGGGTCATCCCGGTGCACCAGTCCTGAGCACCCTGTATCTAGCATCAAACCTGGGCTGGCGATTGATTTCACATATGATAATTTACATGTTTCAATGCCGTTCTCCCATATAATTTACATGTTTCAATGCCCTCTCCCATAGAGTCCAAAAGACTGTTCTATACATCTGCGTCTCTTTTGCTGTCTCGCATACAGGGTTATCGTTACCATCTTTCTAAATTCCCTATATATGCATTAGTATACTGTTTGCAGATGACATGATCCTCTACACAGAAAGGATTTTAAACTCTATTGCATCTGAGCTTCCACCTTCTTCTTGAACAATGTAACAAGAGGTTGAGGTGCCCTTCCAAATGTACCTGGCTTATGTTACAAAAAACATTAATAGCTTTGACCTCTTCAACTATTACATGAAAAAAAGGCTCCCCTCGCTTAAGGGTCACCCTATTGTAATCTCTATCTTTGAAGTGAGTCACGTACTAATTTCCTCTCAGCAAAGTTTAAAGCAAAATATGTTTAGTCAGAAGGATTACTTTTTACTTTAAGAACCCCAAACAGCTGAGATTTGAGCAATGTGATGAAAAGATAGCAAATTAATGCTTTAATTTGAAGACAAGTGCTGAACTAAATTACTACCAGTCCACAGAGCCTTCATTTACTTTCCTATATTTATGTAAATAAGTACTCTGTTAGTAAATTCTGTTACTAAACAGAATGAAAGTGAATAAAATGAAATTTAGTATCTGTCCAAATCACATGAGACAGTAACTGACAGTCATAAAAAATAGAGATCTCTATTATGATTAAACAGGCCTATGTCGATTCTTGGTATATGTGGTCGATGAAAACTTAGTTATATTCACCACTGGTGCATTAAAATCTAGGGATATTTGGCAGAGTACCTCAGGGTTGTTCTCTGTGATACCAGGATTTATCAGTAGAAGTGCCCTGGAGTCCTAACTATTCTTTGGTGAATACCCCTAGCCCTGAATCATTCCTCTGGTTGTCTTCTAGGACCTTTTCATTAAATATTAAGTGACGACTACAATGAAATATTTATTAAATCTTTACCCCCTTAAGAAGTTTGGTTGAGCCTGTCAAATTTAGCCCCAGCTGTTATCTGAGAAAGCTTAAAATGGACAGAATCATCTCTAAAGCTATTCTAGAGCCTAGATATTCCTTTATAATTGTGGCAATATATGTTGGGTGGGTTATAAGTTAAAAATAAGGACAGAAGGAAATGTATGCTTATTCTTCCTCTACTGTATATAAATCTCTAAAATCAGAGTGTAACTTCCATGGTATTTCAGAGTTAAATTGCAGTGTTGTTTCTTTTTTCATTGTTGTTATATACTTTCATGGTACAACTTGCTGTGGATAGAATGGTAGATATAATGAAATGTGGTAGCTCCTATTTTATGATTTTATCTATCAAATTCATAGGACACATAAAGGCTAACAAAGCTAACATTTTATAATGTTTCTATCAGTGAAGATCCATGACTTCATTCCAGCCTCTGAGTGTGGATAAGAAATCCTTCTTACATGTCTCCATTTCCAGATTCTGGGCTGGTAACATTGCTGTAATAATTTTTATTAATATATGTGTATATGTTTAGTGTCTGATAAAACTCTTAATGGATTGTTCTCAGTGGGGATAGCAGTATAGCAGTCAACTGTATTATTGCTATTATTATTTATTATATATATTTATATATAATTATATATTTTATATATTTAATATTTATTATAATAGTATTGCTATTACTATTATTAGTAGCCAGAGCCCTGGTAGCTCAAATGGTAAAGAATCTGCCTTCAGTGCAGGAGACCTGGGTTCAATCCCTGGGTCAGGAGGATTCTTCAGAGAAGGGGATGGGTATATACTCCAGTATTCTAGTCTGGAGACTCCCATTAACAGAGGAGCCTGGCAGACTACAGTCCACGACTATAGTCATGTCTAAACAGTCAGACACGACTGAGTAACTAAGCACCAGTTTTGTTGTTGTTGTTCAGTTGCTAAGTTGTGTCCTAGTGAGCCTAACCAAGAAGACATTCATTTAGACAGATTGACCTAATTGATTCTCTCAATATTGAATTCAAATCAGTGGTAAGGCAGGTTTTCCAGAGAAGCTGAGAAACATCTTGGGCAAAATACTGAGACCCTAAATTTCAGAACTTGAGCTATTCAGCTAACTGGGATTGTGTTTAACTAACTGACTGCTTTTCTTCCCGTACGAATACCTGGATGCATGCTAGCATAAGCCTTAGTACTTGGCACATTCTGTGTTCCTCACAGTGTTTAATTCAATGGGCCATCATGCTCAAGCAGATAACACTGGAATTTCCTAGAAAAGTGGATTTAAACATTTTTGACCACAGTGCTAATACAGTCTGTTCTATATATATTGGTAGTTCCATAATATGTATGCAAACACATAACTGAAATTTCCATACAACTGAACATCAGAAACAGTAATTACTGTTAAGGCTTTTTGCCCGTGTTTTCTTCAAATAGGTTTTATTCTGTTGTCTTCCACCCCTATGCCATTTTTAATGTTAACTTCTACTTTTTTCTTTTATGTATGTAAAGATTTATGTATCACTTGATAGATTCAAAAGAGTACATATGATGTAAACACATTGTGATGCATAGCAATGAAATTAGCTTCATTGCTCCCACATAGAATATTGCAAGCATAATGAAAGCCCTCTGTGTTCTTCTTATCTACCCCTGCCTTGTACACAGAGATTAATACTCTCCTGAGTTTCTTTTAATTGCACCCTTGCTTTTCAGATTTATCACGTAAATTTGTATTCTCAAATAACAAATTTGGTTTTGTTTGATTATAATTTGATATTCTTCCTTGAGTTGTTTTTTATTCTACTAAATATTACATTTCAAAGATCAACCCACAATCACTCATTATTCAATAAATGTTTATTGAATGTAGACTGTATGCCAGCTCCTCTGTCATATGCTTAGTGTACCTCACACATACTAGATAAGGATTCCTACTCCAATAGGAATGAGCTCATGTTCTACTGGGAGGAGACAGGCAATAAACAATAGATGTAATAGATATGTAAATTACATCATATGTTAGAAGGTAAGACCTAATAAGGAAACATAGAATAGGATTAGAAGAATCCAGAGTGCTAAGGTAAAGGTAGATGGCAGTCTTAAAAGGGTTGTTCATGAAAGGCCTTGTTGAGAAGGATGCAGCTGAGGAGAACAACCAACCAACCAACCCATGAATGAGTGTAGTTGTAGTTTATTTACTTTCACTGCTGTATAATATTCAGTGGTATAGACATACCACTTAATTCTTCTTCTTCCTTGTTTAATGATGATATTATAAACTTTCTTCCATTATTTCCTGAGATATGTGCAAGAGTTTCTCCAGAAGTAGAATTTCTAGAAGATTATGAAGAATTTCTAGAAGAGTATACAATGTTTAACTTAAGACAGCCATTTTATTTTCCAGTGGCTAATCAATTTATTTTCCCATCAGCTGTGTATAAAATTTTCTATCATCCACATTTGGCTAACATTCAAATTATCAGACTTTAAAATTTTGCCATAAAATTATCTTGTTTTGCATCTGATTTCTATTGAAGTGAGTACTTTTACTATAAATATTGGCCTTCCTTGTATCTCTTCAGTTTTTAAGTTTTGCATATTTTTCTGGCAGGTTATTTCTATTTTTTCTCATTGGCTTATAGAATCCAGAAGATTCCTCATCTCAAGATTTTTAACTTAATTTTATCTTTTTCAAATAAGGTTATACAAGTTTGAGAATTAGGGCATGGGCATATCTTTTTGAAAGCTGCCATTGAACCCACTCGAGGAGTTCTTGGTGAAGTCCTTGTACCCCAGCATTACTTTCAGGTCAGTGTTTTCCTTTTGTTCTGTACAAAACCCCCACTAATCTGAAACTAATGACATTTTGTTGTGTAATTTTATGCTCCTCCTCTTTGCTTTAACTTGCATCATTCCTCCTCTTCCTAACTTGTGTCTGCATGGATAACTTGATCAATATCCAGCTTCTCAATCTTTTTTTTATTATTTTTTTAAATTAGTTTTGCCATACAATGACATGATATCACCATGGGTTTACATTTGCTCCCCCTCTAGAACCCCCCTCCCTCCTCCCTCACTCCTCCTTCCCCCCGGGAAATCTCGATGCACCAGCCCCGAGCATCAATTCTGGGCTGGCGATTGATTAGGCATATGATAATTAACATGTTTCAATGACATTCTCCCATATCATCCCACCCTTACCCTCATCCACAGAGTCCACGAGTCTATTCTATACATCTGCGTCCTTTTGCTGTCTCGCATGCTGGGTTCTCGTTACCGTCTTTCTAAATTCCATATATATGTGTTAGTATACTGTATTGTTGTTTTTCCTTCTGGCTTACTTCACTCTGGATAATGGGCTCCAGTTTCGTCCATCTGAGTAGAACTGATTCAAATGAATTTTTTTTTAATGCTGAGTAATATTCCATTGTGTATATGTACCACAGCTTTCTTATCCATTCATCAGTTGATGGGCATCTAGGTTGCTTCCATGTCCTGGCTATTGTAAACAATGCAGCGATGAACACTGGGGTACATGTGGCTCTTTCAATTCTGTTTTCCTCGGTGTATATGCCCAGCAGTGGGATTGCTGGGTCATATGGCATGTCTATTTGCAGTTTTTTAAGGAACCTCCACACTGTTTTCCATAGTGGCTGTATTAGCTTGCATTCCCACCAACAGTGTAAGAGAGTTCCCTTTTCTCCACATCCTCTCCAGCATTTATTGCTTGTAGATTTTTGGATTACAGCCATTCTGACTGGTGTAAAGTGATATTTCATTGTGGTTTTGATTTGCATTTCTCTGATAATGAGTGATGTTGAGCATCTTTTCATGTGTTTGTTAGCCATTTTTATGTCTTCTTTGGAGAAATGTCTGTCTCTTCTTGACATTTCTACTATCTCACCTCCTCCTCATTTGAGCCAATCCACACCTAAGTCTATCCTGGGGCCTCATTGTGGCTCCAAGTCTGCTTTTTAACTTCTTTACCTTTAATTGTCATCTTTAAGTTCAACATGTCAAGATATATTTCGAGATCTTACATTCACTTACCTTACCCCACACATGTTCTTTAACAACACTGAGATCTAGAGTCTCATTTTTATCCCACTTATAAGCCCCCTGTGGTGCTCTGTGATTCCTATCTGGTAGTGGTAGCAGAAGGATTCATAGTCCATCAGCTTAACCATTTCTTTGCCAATATTCTCAATTCTCTCTCTTTTTTCTGAATCCCGCTTTTAAAAAGATATTTTTCAGAAACAATCATGGCATCTCAGGTAGAACATGGGCAAGCAATTGTTAATGGTATACACCAACATTCAAACTCCTTTTTTCCAATTGACTACCAAAATCAGAAAGCCATTTAAATCACACTGGAGTCTTCATGTGATACTCTGAACAGGGAAAGTGTAGAATAAAGGTGGACATCTCATAGTTAGCTTGTTGTTTAATAACTTTTGCAAGCCAACCTTAGCTTTTGGGAAATGGAAAAGAAAATAGCAGCATTATCCATTAGAAGATAGTCTAAAAAAGGAACTGCTGTTTTCTCATCCTTTTACCTGACCACCCCCAAACCTAAATAAATTACAACAAAATAAACATAATCCTTACCCTTGTGGGCCTCCAGGCTGATTGCAGAGAGAGAGAAAGAAGAGATCATGAGAAGTGTCAGTAGTGTCTAAGAACTGAAAGCACACAAACCTAGTTTAGGAGAATAAGTATCCCTGAAGAAACATTTAAACTGAAACCCAAGTGATGGTAAGAACTGGGTCAACGAAGAGTAGAGAGAAGAGAGTCGGAGAAACATACCCAAAATCTGGATTATCAGGAGCTTCTGGTCTCAATTTAGATGACTTTCTCTGTGAAGCCTTCAGTGATTTCCCATGTCTAAGTCAGATCTTTCTTCCTTACACCTCCAGAGGAATCATCAGTCCTCCTTTCTTAGATTATCTCACAATACATTGTACATGCCTGTTTTCTTGACTTTTTTCCCCAATAGCTCCGGAAAGAGTTTGGTGTTTGACTCATCTCCCATAATATCATCATATGTAGGCAGGATCTGACATATAATAGAGGTTTAATAAAATTTATCAATTAATTGACAATGATAGTAAAATACTCAAAGGGCAATAACAATGGGTGGATACAAATGGAAGCCAGGTGATTTGCTTTGCCTTTGTGATGATAAAATTGATGGGACTTATTCAAATCACCTGAATTCAAGGCAATGTGTCTTTATCATAGAATGTGGTTGCTGTAGGCATTGTTGAAATGTCACTCATTCTTCACTCACATGGTATAATGGTATTACTCTTATCTATCTGAGGAAATCCCATACAAAATAAATAATATACAGGGTATGTTCGGGCAGACTGAGTACTCAGTCCAATAAAGCAAGACTACTATTTTTATACATGTGTATTATTAGAAGCACAATATTTTTTTCTTTCTTTAGAACTCACTGTGTCACTGCATATGTTTCAGTCTCTGTAGCCAAGAGAGATTTGGAAAATCAGTCCCAAGGACAGCCATTCTCAACAATACTTCAACGTGTCACAGTTGGTTCTGAGGTGGTGGTTTAGTTGCTAAACCACCGTGTTTGGCTCTTTCAAATCCATGGACTTTAGCCCACCAGGCTGCTCTGTCCATGGAATTTCCCAGGCAAGAATACTGGACTGGGTTGCCGTTTCCTTCTCCGCAGGATATTCTTGACCCAGGGACTGAACCTGTGTCTCCTGCATTGCAGGCAGATCCTTTACCAACTGACCCACCAGGGGAGCTCACCAAAAATTGGTACTAATGTGTTCAGAACTCTTGGAGCTTTACCACAGTTTTGTAAGAAAAGGAGGTAGAATTGGAATTTGAATGAAGACAAGCCATTAGCATATTACCTCTGGGACTGGTAAGTCAAGGTTATTACCTGTTTTGGAGAGATTAAGGCAGTTATAGGCTTAAACAAGAGCCCTTTAGAGGAAAGAGGTTGGGGCAAGGGTGCTGGAAAACTCAGTTAACTTATTTAGATTATATTAATATTTGATGAAAATATTTACTTTGAAGTCACAGCATTAACAGGAATTTCACTTCCAAGAGTTAACATCCTATCTATTATTAAAGAAAATCTCCTAATTTTTCTGTAAAGGCACCAGATTTCTAGTTACCTTCTGGGACAAAAAGGTAGACTACTGGCCCACTTACTCCACTAAAAAAGGGAAACATCCTTCTCTGAAAGGTGATGTTTTTTAGATGTTGCATCATTTATATCGTTGGAGAAATAAGGCTTCTTGATATATTTCTTTTTAAAAAAAATTAGTTAGCATAGGCTCGTCCCAGCATAGTGCTTTCATGTCAGCAAATGTAACTTTGGCTTTAATTATCTTCATCTGTAATAATATCATATAGGGTAATGCTGAGACTGCCACAGCAATATATTAATATTTCTATATAATTAAGAGGCAATGGAGTAGAATGAACACTAGATTGAGAATCTGAAAATCTGAAATTTTATTAAGGATCAGCCACTAAAAATTTTAGATGAGCTACTGTAGGTCTTAAGTGTTACAATCCAAAAATGGGAAGAATGAACTAAATCAACCAATCTCAGCTATGATCCTCAGAAACCTTTGGGCTCCCTGGTAACCTGAAAAAAACCACACAGTAGGGAACAGAAAACAATTGACTACAGTCCACAGGGTTGCAAAGAGTCAGACACGACTAAGCGACTTCACTTTCACATTTGGAGAAGGAAATGGCAACCCACTGCAGTATTCTTGACTGGAAAATCCCATGGATGGAGAGCCTGGTAGACTACAGTCCATGGGGTTGCAAAGAGTCAGACACGACTGAGCGATTTCACTTTCACTTTCCATATGTCATACTTCCACTTTAACTGGAACCTCCACTTTGATCTTCTTAAGTATTGGACTTTCTTATGTATAATATATTGGACTTTCTTTGGAAAACTGGTTTCTCTGTTCTTTTTTTTTGAGGAGTGATTTAGCTATCTTCTAGGGGCTTCCCAGGTGGCTCAGCAGTAAAGAATCTGCCTGCAATGCAGGAGTCACAGATTCAGTCCCTACATCAGGAAGATAAAGAAATAGCAACCCACTCTACTATTCTTGCCTGGAAGATGCCATGGACAGAGTAGCTGGCAGGCTACAGTCCACGGGGCTGCAAAAGTCATATATGATTTAGCGACTACACAACAGCAGCAGCTGACTTCTAAGGGTTCTTGCTACACTAATATTCAACCACTATATTCTAATCTAGTTAGAACTTTCACAAATTCATGTTTTGAATGCTTTCAACATTTAGCTGAAGATGTTTCCAGTAAGGATTTAAAACATTTGTCAGGAAAGACCATTTTATGTTATGTTATAAATGCCCCAATCTGGAGTTTATCTTAAAAATAAAAATAAAAATGTTTTACTTATTTTAGAGCATATCATGAATATTCATCTTAAAATACATGATATCCTCAGAATAGAGTATGAAAAAGCACAAGTACCTTCACCTTATTCTGAGAATAATTTTCTGAAGGCTAGCTAAAAGCATTTATTTTTTAACTAACAGTGTTTGAATATCTAGTATACACTATCCATGTACTGTTAAAGCTTTAAAAATAAAAGAACTAAGAATGTCTCACCTGACCTTAAGAATTTAGTCTAGTGGGAAAGACAGACACATGGACAATTAATTACAAAGTGATGAGGTATATGCAGGGGTAGGAGTATGTAGTATATATTTTTAAAGTGTTAAGCTTGGTGATTAAAATCATTTGTGTTCAAATTCTACTTCCACTGATTAGTAATATTATGTCCTCTAGTTTCATGACTTACTTGAATAATGGTTTCATTTTCTTCATTTGAAAAATCAGGGTGGAAAAAGTAGCCACCTCTTTTTTTGTGCCAATTAAATGTTATAATCGAGGCTTCCCTGGTAGCTCAGTGATAAAGAATCTGCCTGCCAATGCAGGAGACATGGGTTCGATCCCTGATCCGGAAAGATTCCACATACCTTGGAGCAGCTAAGCCTATGTGCCGTAACTACAGAGCCCGGGCTCTAGTGCCCCAAACTGCAACTGCTGAAGCTTACACCCCCTGAAGCCTGTGCTCAGCAACAAGACTAGCTACTGCAATGAGAAGCCCACCCATCACAACTAAGGGGTAGCCCCTGCTCACCACAACTAGAGAAAAGCCCTCGGAGCAACAAAGACCCAGCACAGCCAAAAATAAGTAAAGAAATAAGTAAAATTATTTTTAAAATGTTATAATCAAATGCCTAGCATAATGTCTGCATTTTGCTTCTAACTTAAATGATAGCTGTTACTGTTATACTGCTTGTTAGATTTTTTAATCTGTATGTTATAGTGTTTGGAGACAGTATGGTCCTGTGTGGCTTACAAGCAGAGGTCCTGATGGCTTTTGTCTCTGAAAGAGGAATCTTGTCTTCTTACAGCATCCAGGGAGCAGTGAGCACCTGATCTGTTAGCTTGCAGGAAAGTAAAATCTCTGAGCCTTTACAGTTCTTGATACTAGAGAAACTCAAGTAGAGATCTTACCCCAGCCAGAGGGTCACAGCTTTTAAACTATATTTGCTCTGTTTCCCAACAGTTTATTATGAAAAATGTTAAGCATATCCAAGTTGAACACCCCTATTTCCACCACCTATATTATGCCAATAACAATTATTATATTGTAGAGTTTTTATGAAAATAAAGATTAGCGTTTTTACTTTTTGTCGCAACTGTACAACTGATGTACATGTGTATGTCACAAACCTTTGAGCCTCATAATTAGAAGTCAGAACACTGAGGCTCAGAAAGGGTGAAGATCTCGCATAAAGCGTTGTTACTAGGAATCCTCTCAGCAGCTCAGTCCTCTGACTCCAGATTTCTGGCTTTCAGCAAAAAGTTATGTATTTATTTCACAGGGTCAGGGAAGCAATATATTCTCCCCACCTTTCTCGAGTTGAGACAAAGAGTGTTTAAACTTGGAATGGGCTGAACGTAGAGTCTGGCTCATGGCCAGGTGACTCTTGATTTTCTCTTTTTGAAAATATCTACACCCCACTTAGGGACATCCTGAACTTAGAAGGGGATGTCCCATTGGATATCCTACAACTGCTCTAACTGGCACCTCCAGAAACACTGCTGTCACTCTGATAAGTGGATCTCAGAGCCTCTCCAAAGTGTTCTGAGGCCACTGGAAGGTGATTTTGCCATCACCATTAAGAGGAGGGTGTGTGGGGTTTGCAGATGCTCTGGGATGTGAGAAAGGAGATGCCATCCTATGTCCGGGAAGACTACTGTGGTCTGAAATGAAACCAGAGTGTGATAATTTACCTATTAATAGTTGTGAATTAAATGGCATTTTTGAAATGGCCTGAGCCCCGTCCAAAGTCTGCCATTGTTTTATAGGAAGCACATTAATTTATCAGCAAACTTTTGGTTGATGGCATGTAAGGTGGAGATAAATGACGAGTACATATGAACTTTAGGCTTTGACACTGACATTCATAACTTGAAAAATGTTCATTTTTATTACATACAAGTGTATCCTGACACACAAGCCAGAAAGACACCTTACCGAGTTAACTTGCATCATGTGTTCATTTTGAATCCCAGAATCTTTTTCACAGTTGTCAGGGAGTCCACTCAATGAGATCCTTCTCTCAGGATTATAAAAATAGCAATACTATTGACAGACAATATAAAATTGGCACTTTGCAGAAGTTGCTGTCATATTAGAAGTATTAAAAATATTCATTGACTAAATGAATGAATGAACTAAATTATAGTACAAGAATGGTTACAGATGAATGTGAAATATATGCCATGTTTCATCATTTCTAAGCAATAACTTTTCACACTGTAAATAGTATCTCTGTAATTAAGATATTTTAGATTGATTACATTAGCAGTATTTTTTCTATAATATAATTAATGACAAATCTTAGAATAGTTTTTTTTTAATACTCAATGAACTGTACCTTATATCTCTACTTTACCTGTATATTATGTACTCCTGGTAAGTGGGCCTATCTCATCATTACACTAAGAGGTACTATATTCATTTCTCACAATTCAAAACTTAAAATGGAACATTTCCATTAGCTTTCCTTTTAATAGCTTTCAATATATGTTCTACCTACCTACTACCATTCAATTACATGACAACTAGGTCCTAAAACTTTCTCTCTCCTCTGATAAGCACTCTGCAAAATTGTCAGGGCAACTACTTGCTGACATAGGAATGACAATTTAGTCTTCACTAGTGTAGGGTAGGGGCTTCCCTGATGCTCACTGGTAAAGAACCCCCCTGCCAATGCAGTAGCTGTGCTGTGCTTAGTCGCTCAGTCGTGTCTGACTTTTCACAACCCCATGGACTGCAGACTGCCAGGCTCCTCTATCCATGGGCATTCTCCAGGCAAGGATACTGGAGTGGTTGCCATGCCCTCCTCTAGGGGATTGTCCCAACCCAGGGATCAAACCCAGGTCTCCCTCATTGCAGGCAGATTCTTTACCATCTGACTCACTAGGGAAGCCCAAGAATACTGTAGTGGATAGCTTATCCCTTCTCCAGGGGATCTTCCTGACCCAGGAATTGAACCAGGGTATCCTGCATTGCAGGGTGATTCTTCACCAGCTGAGCTACCAGGAAAGCCCATCAGTGCAGGAGACGCAGGTTCAATCTCTGGGTCCTAGAGCCCCTGAAGAAGGAAATGGCAACCCACTCCAGTATTCTTGCCTGGAGAATTCTGTGGATAGAGGATCCTGGCGGGCTACAGTCCCTGGGGTTGCAAAAGAGTCAGATATAACTTAGCAACTAAATAACAACAAGACTAGGGTAAGATATGAGCACTCATGAACTGTCTGGATTTTAGCAGACTGAGATCTACTTCAAGAAAATTTCCCCATTATGTGGTGGTGCCTTCCTCTGTAACTCTACTGAGGGTTCCATCACCTCTACAGTATCTACAGTTTAACTTCTTAGCTTTTGACACCCACTTCTGTGTGGGCTCCACTTTCTGTCTTTATGTTCATCATTTAAGTGTCACTGTTGGAGTGGGTGGTAGTACACTGCCTGAATTGCCATGGCAACCAGAAACTCATTTTTCTAATCTTGTCTTTGGTTATTGTTACTTTACAAATCCATTATATAAAAAGGTTCCACATGTCAGAGTCAATCTTGTATGAATTATTTTTTTTCCAAAGTATTTTAGGATCAGATTCCAAACTGATTTCTTCATTGATTAGGTGTTAATAATCTAAAGACACTGTCTCTTCAGTGAGGTTCGAACAGTAAAACGTCAATTCAAAATCTAGAGTCCCTGGTCATTTGTCTAGTTTATTCCCCCCACCCTTTACTTTTCTGTGATAATTAAACATGATTACAGAGAATTTATAAAAGTAGAATACTTATATCCTAGATGCAATACTTTAATATGTCAGCCTAGGGAAATCCCACTGGCTTCTTCAACTTTGTACAGAATTATATACCTTCTCTGCCAATGGTGCTAATGAGACCTTAAAACAGGTACTCAGTACTATCTGTTATCCTTCCTGACATACTGAGCAGCTGAGGGGATGGAAGACTATGGCTAAATACCTTAATAGAATCTAAGGGGAAAGAATAAATGTTTGTACTTTAATAAATGATTTAGTTTATAGTGGTTCAAACTATTGAAATGTTTGTGTTTAAATTAGTGCCTTTGCATTTGATGGTTCTGGATGTATATCAAAACAGAAAGATTATTGATTGTTTACCTTGATATGATTCATGATGACCTCACTGGATGTCAGATTTGATGATGGACATGCTTGTCTGAGATTTCCATTGCATCTTAATGGACTCTTAACATGTAGGGAACAAAATTAGGCTTTTTGTACTGATAGCTCAGTGGATGGGACAGTGCAGAGAGACTTTGTACCATGTGTTATGTACTTTGCAATATATATTCTATAAATATTTTATGAGCCATCAACTTAGTGAGCAACATCCCAACTGATTATTTTTATGGAGAACATAGCATCTTCTTTAGTGTTTTCTTATTATTATTCTTTATGCCATATGTTTTCATTTGAAGGCTCTCTGGATAATTCAGGCCAAACAAAAAGTGAATGTGGCTTAAAAATACCTAAATTAGCTACTAGGCTTAAATTTTCTAAGCTTGTGATGCTCAAGCAAGGGTGTACATCAAAGAAAACCTGGGGTGCTTTATAAGTAAGAAGGTTACAGACTCTCAGACCTCCTGATTCAGAAGCCTCCAAAGACAGAACCATCAATGTGTCTTTTTTTTTGCCATTATTTAGATGATTTATTCTAAAGTTTGTACCATTCAATACAAAAAGCAAAAAGTATACTCAAAAAATAAAGACTTGGCAGAGGGATATCAACACTAACACTATTGTCCTATCTCCCAATCATTGTTTGCAGTCTGAAAATGATAAGTAGATTCAAACTTTTGTTCTAATTTGGACAGTTTCTTTAATCAGAAAAAATATATAGACAACATTCCTCTAGAGACAACATTTATCATTGATAAGGGAATGTGAAAGAGTCATTTGAATGAATCTGAATATTTTACAGTGATGTCCATCTATCTGTTCCCTTTTCTTAAGTACAATGACTTAATCTCCTCACTCAGATTACCTTTAGACTGTTTTTTAAATACCATGTCTTCCTTCAGTTCAGTTCAATCACTCATTTGTGTCTGACTCTTTGCAACTCCATGAATTGCAGCACGCCAGGCCTCCCTGTCCATCACCAACTCCCAGGATCTACCCAAACCCATGTCCATAGATTGGTAATGCCATCCAGCCATCTCATCCTCTGTCGTCCCCTTCTCCTGCTGCCCCCAGTTCTTCCCAGCATTAAGACAGTTTCTAATGAGTCAACTCTTCGCATGAGGTGGCCAAGGTACTGGAGTTTCAGCTTCAACATTGGTCCTTCCAATGAACACCCAGGACTTATCTCCTTCAGGATGGATTGGTTGGATCTCCTTGTAATCCAAGGGACTCTCAAGAGTCTTCTCCAATACCACAGTTGAAAAGCATCAATTTTTCGGCACTCTGCTTTCTTCACAGTCCAACTCTCACATCCATACATGGCTACTGGAAAAACAATAACCTTGACTAGACGGACCTTTATTGGCAAAGTAATGTGTCTGCTTTTAAATATGCTGTCTAGGTTGGTCATAACCTTCCTTCCAAGGAGTAAGCATCTTCTGATTTCATGGCTGCAGTCACCATCTACAGTGATTTTGGAGCCCCCCCAAAAATAAAGTCTGATACTGTTTCCACTGTTTCTCCATCTATACCCCATGAAGTGATGGGACCAGATGCCATGATCTTAGTTTTCTGAATGTGGAGCTTTAAGCCAATTTTTTCGCTCTCCTCTTTGACTTTCTTTCTTTCTTTCTTTCTTTTTTTTTATACAAGGACTGGAATCATTTTCTTTTTTTTTTTTTCTTCTTTTTTTTTTTTATTAGTTTTGCCATACAATGACATGCTATCGCCATGGGTTTACATATGC
>ML661338.1:5938168-5957916 GCA_007570785.1 Antilocapra americana | reverse complement strand
CCCCCCCTCCTCCCTCCCTCCTCCCTCCCCCCCGGGAAATCTCAATGCACCAGCCCCAAGAATCAATCCTGGGCTGGCGATTGATTGGACATATGATAATTAACATGTTTCAATGCCATTCTCCCATATCATCCCACCCTTCCCCTCATCCACAGAGTCCACGAGTCTGTTCTATACATCTGCGTTCCTTTTGCTGTCTCGCATGCTGGGTTCTCGTTACCGTCTTTCTAAATTCCATATATATGTGTTAGTATACTGTATTGTTTTTGCTTCTGGCTTACTTCACTCTGGATAATGGGCTCCAGTTCCGTCCACCTGAGTAAAACTGATTCAAATGAATTTTTTTTTTTTAATGCTGAGTAATATTCCATTGTGTATATGTACCACAGCTTTCTTATCCATTCGTCCGTTGATGGGCATCTAGGTTGCTTCCATGTCCTGGCTATTGTAAACAATGCAGCGATGAACATTGGGGTACATGTGGCTCTTTCAATTCTGGTTTCCTCGGTGTATATGCCCAGCAGTGGGATTGCTGGGTCATATGGCATGTCTATTTGCAGTTTTTTAAGGAACCTCCACACCGTTTTCCATAGTGGCTGTACTAGTTTGCATTCCCACCAACAGTGTAAGAGAGTTCCCTTATTTCAGGTGCCTATGGTTCTCCATTGTGGTTAAGAACCACATACCTAATAAATATTCTGTTACTGACATATATGGTACATACCTTATAATATGTGTCTCTTGATTTTAAATTTTTGAGAAATCCTCATGCATGGAATCTTTCTATATTTCTGGTTTGAAAGCCAGTTTTTTAATTACATTTAAGCTTATGCATTCTCTTACATGTATATTGCCTTTACACTTAGCAAAATACCTTTGTTTCATCCTCACCAGCATCTTGTGAGACTGCCCATGACCAGAGTTTGTGAATGTACAAATTGGCTCACAGCATATGAGCCCCTGTGAGGGTACATATGGAGCCTCAAACCTGGTCCATGCAATGCACACTAAATTATGTGCTTGCACTGGCTGGGTAAGCTCAGAGCAGATATATCCTTCTCACTTTTACAGAGGCATGCCTTGGGCCAGTGGTGCCCCTGTGGTATGCAACCAGGGCTTATTATCCCGCTGTAAGACATGAAGAGCTGGGTGAGAATCGATGGTTCCTCCAAGGTTTCACAGGTATGAGTGGCCAGCTCAGACGATGTTCCTTGTCCTAACCCAGTGCTTCCCTGTCATACTGGAAATTATTCTTTTATAGTCTTTGAGATACCCGTGTAATTCCACCCAAATCATTTACAGATGCTCTCATTGTTCATTAAATCTTGTTCCTGACCATATAATTATGAATTTCTTTTTCTTTTTGATCAGGACCAATTTAGTCAACATTGGTTGTAACTTGTCTTTGAAAAGAAACACTCATACGAACAAAGCAAAACAACTGTCTGATAACCTTTAAAATTCTAGGCTATGTTAAACATCTAGATTAAAATGTGGAAAATTAGCAAAACATCTGGAGTTTTCATGAAGAATGATAATGCATGTAGATCATCCTTCAGGATATGTGCATGTACTTGTCCTGTGATATGCTGGAAATAGTAGTAGCCTGGAGATGAGGAAATGCAACATCTAGTCCTGATATTCTCCCTGATTTCATGCATGCCTAACCCAGTTCATGATGAAATGATAAACCTCTGGCTTTTTTTTGCTGGAAATTAGTCCTGCACAAATGTGTTCCTTCGCTAGTCTGTGTGGTTCCTTTGTGTTCTTCTGGCCATGTCCCTCTGCCCCCACCAGCTGCCACTATGCTCACCACGTACTCTCCTCGGGACACAGCTCTTCTCTCCTGGCCTTTGCTGCTGCTAGCATCACTCTTACCTCTTACTTCCCAAGCCTGGATGTAAAGCCTTCCTCTCAGCTCCTCATGGAAGACAGAGTTCAGGCTGTTTAAGTGTTGCTATGTCTATTAAAGACTGCAGTAGTAGAAAGGAAGTTCAACACCAAGAATAACTCATACTGTTCTCTTTCTGGACTGGTGCCCTGTCTCATTACCAGCCTGTCTCCACATTCCAGGCACGACTCACTCAGAAAGGCTGGCAGAGCCCTGCATCTCTCCAGACATGGGAGTACAAGCATAATGACTCTCAGCTACAGAAAGAGGGGGGTTTTGATCCCCTCATCTCATTTTAAGCCTTGCCTCTCTAGTCTTCCATTTCTGTTCTAGGTTTCAGAATTTTTAGGACTATTACAAGTGGCAACATCTGTTCACTTCAGGAGAAACCTCATTTCTTCCCAGAAGGATGGAATATCTCCCCACAGCCCCTACAAGACAGTTTAAAGTTATTAGTCATCAGACTCCAATAAGTTAATCAAAGTCTAAATTATTCCACCTTTAATGCTCATTCCTGTGGGATACTGATGCTTTATCAGTGTGTATATGTGCCTCGATTAGTTAAGTTCTATCTTATTCTCTCCTCTGAGAATTTCAAGTAATCTGGGTTCCAGGATTGTGGGTTACTTTTTATACCTCTCTGTTCTTCTCATTTTCCAGTATGCCAAACAGAGATGAAAAATCCTTTATATGGTTTTTAAAGGATCATATGGAATGCACTAAATCATGCTACTTATGTGCTGGATTTTGTGCACATACTGTTTTAAATTTTGTATATATTTTTATATCAATTCAACAAATACTAAATAACTATTCCATGTGCCATGTACTGTTATAAATGCATTTAAGAATAACACATTTCATAACGTCCCTTTGATGTACTGTGATTAGCTTTATTTTATCTTTCCTCTGAGGCTCAGAGAGTTTAAGCAAACTGCCCAAGGTCATTCAGTCTGATCCTGGAACTTATGTGTGTGTTCATATGTGCTAATCACTCAGTCATGTCCAACTCTTTTCGACCCCATGGACTGCAGCATGCCAGGATTCTCTGTTCATGGGATTCTCCAGGCAAGAATACTGGAATGGATTGCCGTGCCCTCCTCCAGGGGATCTTCCCAACCCAGGGATTGAACCCCAGGTCTCCTGCCTGGTAGGCAGATTTTTTATTGTCTGAGACATTTAATTCATTCTGGAATTTATGTTCTTAGCATTTTTGCATAGGCTTAGAATTCTGGCATCTTAAGACATGATCAGAATAAACAAAAAAAAGAAAAAGAAAAAAAAAGAAAAAGATGTTTACTTGCAATATGAAGGCATCCTTAAATTAGAATTTTAGTGTAGGCAATTATCCAAACATACAAATCATCAAGAAAATAAAGATCTATGTTCTTTCAGATACCAGTTTTGTGGGGCTTATTATTGAATTTTTATTAATAACAGTTGTTGACAGAAAAAAACTATGGCCCCTGTCCTTAATCTAGGAACTTGCTACTTTCAGTGTGGACTCAGGACTAACAACATCAGAAACCCCTGAGAATTTGTTGGAGATAAGGATTCTCAGTTCCACCCAGACCTACTGAATCAGAATCTGGACTTTACCAAGGACCCCAGATGATTTCAATGCACATTAAAGTTTGAGAAGCTCTGGTCTAGAGCAGCGTATGCTCCAGTATTGATGTAAAGTGATATTACCCAGATATAAGCAGCTGTTTACCAGATATGTCCAGGGAGGGCATCCATACGTTGATCTTCCTAGAATGAACTTGCAGCATGCCAACTCTTCAGTAGCAGGAGAACTCTGTGCCAGTAAATTGTGATTACCATTAGGAAACATCCCTCTTTAAAATTTCTCCTGATGCAAACCTCCCAAGCACCACTGCCAAGCTCCATCCAAATGCTCTGTGGTGAGGAGGATCCTTGTTATGATCCAGATCATAACTGGTGGATCTACTTGAATAGGCGCCCAAGTTAATTAGTGTTATCTGGTGAGAGAGGCTATTCTGTGACATCACTCAGGTCTTTGAGATGCTCAGTGGGGATTTCTGCTCTCCTGATTTATGCTTTGACCCTTCCCCTCCAGCACAGGGGAGGGGAGGACTCTTTCTGACTCCTGCCTCTCCACATGGCTCCTTCTGTCTGATACAGACCTCAGCATGCTGGGATCTGGTCTAAATCCTCTTATTCTGTTTCTCTCATACCTTTCCTGTCCTGCTTGGATATCCTGATACCCATCTGAGTGCCCCCCTGCAGATTCTAAAAATTGCTGGTATCCTGTGCCTATGCCTGATGGCAGACTCTCCTCCATGCTGGAGGTGACTGTGTGTATCTGTCTATGGGACTAATCAGACATGGGTTGAATCCAGCTTCTGATCTTTTTCTTCTAGGCTTGATCAGCCTCATGTCCCTTCACAACTCTACAGCATCCCTTGTCCTGCAAGAAGGTCTAGGCCCAAAGGCACTTTTTCTTGTGAATGGATGTGAGAGTGCAAATGTACTACCAAAGAGGTAAGGCTGTGAATGCATTCAGTCATGCAAGAACTGAATTCTGTTTCAATTTCTGCTGTCAGGACAGCCTATTCTTCTAAATAAAAACATGAGCCAAACACAGTCTAATTTGTTTAATAGAAAAAAATTGAATTTCATGATCAAATCAGATTGGCTATTTTATGACTCTATCAGTTGTGGAAATGAAATAATGTGTCTTGAGCTCCTAGGAGAATGCTCTGTCTAGGGCAGGTGTGTTAATAAGTGCTAGTTCTCTTTCTCTTGGCAATCAGTTCAAATAAAATCGAAAAGGTCTGCTTTAATGTGGTGGGTAAACCTGGCTTTAGTGTCTGTATTCCAAGTCTGTCTTCCTGAGGGCGTGTATTAAGCATCACTGGAAAGGTCTGAGGCCACTAAATTTTACTGGATAGTCCAACCATTACAGCCAGCAGCACATTATCAAGAAAAGTTATTATTTTTTGGCAGTGGTTTTCCTGTAATCGATAAAAGCTATGGAAGAGTCTTTGCAAAACCCAGGGTCTCTGTAGGAGTACGAGGCCAGCTTGGGAATGAACAGTGTGTGTTCTATTCAGCTTAGTTCAAATCACTGAGCATCTGGTTTATGTAGATAATTGAGAACATTTGTCCAGACACCTGCCACGTGCAAATTGCTTCTCATTTTTATACTTGCAAATTAGGAATCCAAGACCCCTGCAAGGTTATGAATAAATAACAGGACTAAGGGCTTACAGACCAAAGTCATTGTTAAAATAAACAAGCTGTAACCCAAGATTTAACAAGCCAGTCACCCAGCAAGTAGTGCATCCCCAGTCCTGCAATGTCATCTGTGGGGCTTACGTTCACCAGTCATTTCTTTTTCTTTAATTTCCTTTTCTTTCTTAAAAAAAAAAAAAAGAAGAGATTGTCCCCATTTTCTCATTTTGATAGACTTTGACAGATGGTACACAAAGGAAATATGGTTTAATATGGTGAGTTTGGTTGGTATGAAGATGAGGTTAAAGACCTTTGCCTTTCTAGTCTTTGTAAAGGCTCAGAAAAGAGTTGGCCCTACATAAAATTGTGAGGAAGTGTGTCCTTCCATTCCATGAGGTCCTGTTTTCTCTTTTCTGACTTTGTCCTTTCAAAGATTGCCTACTCCTGGTGTTCTTTTTCTTCTTTTCCCTTCTAAAAACTTGTTTTCTGAAGATACATGCAGAAAAACTCATACTAATGAGCAGACAGCTGTTAAAGTTGTAATATATTCCTTTTACTAAGAATATTGGTATTTTTAACTGGAGACAAGAAATCGCATATCAGAGACAAAAAAAATTGTTAATTGCAAAATGTTAGGCATTAGTGAGCAGGTGGAGAAAATATTTCACTGGGGAAAGAAAATCCTGAGTTTCATTAAGTCCCTGCAGGATGCTTGCTCTGCCTACATGTAAGAGTTGGAAAGTGAGGACCGAAGTAAAGGGGTGGGGGAGACAAGGGGGTATATGTGAGGATCAGTGGAGGAGAAGAGCAAGAAGAAATATTTGTATGATGCTAAGAGGTTGAAGTGATCTTTTTATTAAGAAATTGAAGCTTTGGACTAAGAGATAGAAAACAATAGAGTGGTTCCAGCTTAATACTGTGGAGTGCTTCTAATGTGAAAACAGATTTTCAAAGAGTGATATAAGTCCTTATGTAAAAGCTTGAAGTCATTATTCATTTTGCTAATATTTTCACTTGTTTAGTGTTTGATGTGCTTAAAGTAATATACTTTTGCATAGAAAATAAACTTTAGGCAGGAAGATTTAATCAAATATGGTATGGCTGTCGGCCTCCAAGATGGCCCCCAGTAACTCTTGCCTCCTGGTATCCATGCCCTTCTGCTGTCTTTTTCCCATATTGGCTATTGTTTAGCTATGTGATAAGTAAGATATTATGGAAGTGACACTGTGACTTCTGCAAGCTTAGGTCACAAACTCATGATAACTTCTGTCTTATACTCTCTTTATCACTTGCTCTGGAGGAATCCAGATGCCATGCAGTAAGAACATATCAATAGCCCCATAGAAATCTCATGAGGAGAGTAAGTAAGTTCTTCTGTCATCAACCAGCTCCAAATTGCCAGCCAAATGAATGCCTCCTGTTGGAAGCAAATTCTCTAGCCTCAGTCTAGCCTTCAGATGAAAATCTAGCCCATATTTTGATGCATCCTTGTGAAAGACTCTGAACCAGAACCATGTGGCTAAGCTGCTCCTAACTTCCTGACTCACAAAAGTTATGAGAGATAACCAATGTTTATTGCTATATTAAGCCACTGGTTTTTGAGGTAATTTTTAATGCAGAGTTTTTACCTAATACATATGAATAAGGCAGAGATCTAGTCTGGAAGTGTGGATAGAAAAGTCAAAGCATCAAGTCAATAAATTTAACTTAGTGACTTACCATGGCGTAGCATGATTCTAGACACTGTAATTAATATTTGAAAAGCACAATGTCCCAACCTCAGATGACTTAGTGCATGGTTTGATAAATGTGGATCATCCACATCACCAAAGAGAAGAATGCAGAGAAAGATATGCCCATAATTTGCAGATATTATGCATCGTAGAAAGGAGAAGGGCAGGACAGGGTAGACCAAAGAGTTAATGACTTCTGGGGGAAGTGAGACGATAGATGGCCCACAGAAGACTTAGGACCACTTGAATGAATTCCAGAAAAGTTTTTCTGGTGGGAAGAATGTGATTAGAAGTCATGATGATAGAAATAAGCCAGCTCACGGGGGAAGGTTTAGGGTGTATGTGTGCGTTTGTGCATGTAGGAGGGTCCTAAATGCTAGTTTCTGATTTAGTGATCTTGGAATATAATCTAAGAAGAAGAAAACAATATTTAAAATTTAGAAACATTAGAAAGCATCTTGGAATCAGATTTTAAGAAACCTTATCTGGTTTTCAACTACAGGATATGTTAGGAGAGAGTAAAGATAAGTGAGAAGATCCCACGGTGATCTAGGTTTGTGAGACATTTAGTTGGGGGCAATGAAACTCAATGGACATAAATTTGGTCAAACTCCAGGAGACAGTGGAGGATAGAGGGGCCTGCGGTGCTAGAGTCTATGATGTTGCAAAGAGTCAGACATGACTTAGTGACTCAACGACAATGAGAGAGGAGAGGAAGGGCAAATCTATGACGACACAAAAAGGCCAAGTGACTACCTCGTCCCTTGAACTGCAGACACCATGGTGTCAGGAACTGTTCTCATTGCCCAGCACATAACTGGCATGAGTAAGTGCTTAGCATGAGTTTATTGAATGAATAAATGCAAAAGAGTTATTCCATCCTCCTGTTGACTGCTCTCTTGTTCACTGGTCTTTTTTTCACATGTAGAAAAGGACTTGCCACCCCTAGGTCTTTCCTCATGATGCTATTTGTTCCACCTGGACTGACTACTCGTGGGTCCATAGGGTAGTAATAGATGTAAGGATCATTTGATTAATATCTGGCTATCCTATTAAAATGCAAATAAGCTCCATATGGAAAGGAACCTCTCTGCTGGAAAAACTGTTATATTTTCAGGGCATTTTATTGTACCTATCCAAATGAAGGATAAGATATCAAGTAAATCTCTTCTTCTCTGTCACATCCCTCACTATCTAAAATACCCCTATGCTCTCCATTTCTCTTCCTGAATAGCTCTTACCTCACATCACATATTCTATCTGTGCATAAAAGAGTGAACATAGCCTTCCTGAGGCTGCTATATTTAAGAGGGATGCTTTCATGGTTAGTCCTTGGCTGGTGTCAGGAATGTGAATTTCCCACCATTTCCTAACTGATGAGAATGGTTTGTTGTACCTAAATTATTTGTACAATATCCATATTAGACACTTGCTTTTCTCTGGGAGTCTGGAATTTTTGTACAGTTAGGCAGAGCATCCCTACGTGGCTAGACCTCAGTAAAAACTTTGGGCACTGAGTCTCTAATGAATTTCCTGATAGACAGCATTGCACACACGTTGCCATAATTCAATGCTGAAAGAATTAAACATATTCCATGTGAGTCCACGGAGTAAGGACTCTGGAAGCTTGTGCCTGATTTCCTCCTTTCTCCTCATGTGCCTTTTTCATTTGTTGATTTTATTTTGCATCCTTTTGCTGTAATAAATCACATCTACAAGTACAACTATCCGCTGAGTCCTGTGAGTCCTAGCAAATCATAGAAACTGGTGGTGGTCCTGAGGAACGCTGCCATTCATTGACAAATTCTGTCTGCATTTCTTTCAAAATATATCATGAATATGATCATTTCTCATTTCCTACACTGCTTCCATCCTTGTCAAAACCTTTACCATCTCTCTTCTAGTTGATACTCTTCACCAATATCCCCATTTCCACTCCTTCTTTTCTTGAGCACAGCAAACTGATTAAAATGAAAACATGACCTGTCACTCCTCTGCTTAAGCCCTCTAGTGACGAGACATCCCACTCAAAGAAAAAGCAAAGTATTTACATGAGCTCTGTAGTCTGATTATTTATTGCCCCGTAGCCTGCCCCACCTCTTTTCCCTCCCTCCAGCCAGCATGTTTGCCTGCTCTTCTCACATACCCATTACGGCCTTTATAGTCCCTTTGACCTGGAATGTTCTGCCCAGACGGATCTTTGTGGTTCAATCCTTCACTTCCTTTAGACTTTTAAAAATCAAATATGGCTTTAATAGGAGGCCTTCTCTGGACACCCTATCTGAAATGTCAACTTCTCCTTTTCCTCATTCTCCTTTACTTTTTCCCCTCAACACTTATCATCAAACTACTATAGCTGCATTGTTTATTTACATTAGTTATTGTATGGATTTCTGTCTATGCTAACTGAAATATCTCTGGTTCCTACAATAGCTCCTGATATACAGAAGGAACTCAAGAAATACCTGCTTAATGGATGCATAGGGAATGGAAAAATAATAAACAATCCACTCTCAAATCTCACCTTTCCTGAATAGGTTTTCCCAATTCCCCTAAAATTTTTTGCATACAACTCTCTCTCTCTCCTTTTTATTTTTTGGTTATTCATCTCATTCTCCTTGTTTGCTACTTCCAATTGACAATTATTTCCTAATTCTGTTTGTAGTCCCTATACCTGGAACAGTGCCTGGCATGTTGTAATCCAACAACAAAGTTCTGAGTGTATGAATGAATAAATGAACTTCTCTTGTGATGCAAAATATCTTTCCAAATGTTTAGCCCAAATTACACTGATGTTAGCAGCATATGAGTGCACCCCTTTCACTAAAGATAAGGCAAGGAGTTTGTTTTTGTTCATTCAGTCATGCTAAATGGCTATATTGTATTTTTATTTGTTTCTTTGATTGCTACTCTTTAACTATTTTCAATTCTTTTTGTTAAATCTGTAAATCTGTTCTGCTTGTAGTTTATTTTAGAAACAATGAAAACACAATATTTCCAAAGAATATGAAAACTGGTTGTTTCTTTTTGCCAGAAGGATTGGAGAATGTGTGTCAGGGCCAGACAGGCAGCAAAAATGAGTGAACCCAGGAGTGAATGTTCTGTTGGTGGAGATGGGCTCTATGTTCCCTGCTGCCCTTTATTGCTAGTAGTCAGTACCACTGAGTGTTATGTGGGGCAGGGGGCTCAGTGTTGCCGAAGTTTCTTTTTCAAAATTGAGTCTTTTATCTCTTAGATCTAAAGGTGAAATCCTGGAGGTAAAAATACAGCATAATGTTAGCAGTAAAAATATTCACCTTGAGATGATGAAATGGTAAAAGTACTAAAAAGTAATCAACAACAGGTGATAACATGAGAAGTTATAACAGATTCACTAACCTTGAGAGTGTTGAACACAGCATGTGTTTTATACTTGGGTCTCTGATCTGATACAGCTTATGATGATTAAGAAATAATTTGATTTTTATTCTTTCCCACCCCTCATCAAATTTCCAAATTGTATTGATTGTACTACAGTTGGTAGAATGGTACTCTGACATTTGCTTTTGGATTTGATAATTCATTTATAGCAGCTATTAAATTCCTGACTGGTAGATTGGGGAAACTTCTGGGCAGCAGAAAGCACATGTTGTACACATTTTATCAACCATGCAACACAGTAGAATTCCATATGTTCATTGCCAGCTGCCCTATGCAAATCCTCTCCTGGAGTTATGTGCCATAGAAATAGGGTTGTATTATCAAAATTTGTATTCTTGAAGAAACTTCTTTATTTTCAAAGAGTTGCTTGCTAGAAAAAGGGGAATGACATTAATTAAACAGGATGGACCATCATCTGGACAGTTTCCTTGGTGGTCAATTACAGCCAGCATCCTAGGGTGAGTCACATCTGTTATATAGACTTCAAGTTTTCTTCTCACAATAAAGAAGAGGGAGAAGCTATTGAATGCACATTGAGACCCTTCCCTAGTATTGCAGGTGGCATTCCCAGAGCTAAAATCTTAGCATTTACCTTGTGTTAACCTTTTAAATTTTCTTTTATTTTTTTTTATATGTGGTTTTCTGTGGCTGACTACAGGATTTCATGACATAAGATCTCTATGTGTCCTTTGTGAAAAAATCTAAAGTACTTACCTACTGCTGCTTAAAATTCTTAAAAAGAGAATTTTTTTTTTTTTTTTAGTTTGGAGCTCTCAACCAGGTCCCCTGATGAATATAGAAGAGAGAAATTTGGTTTATCATGCCCAATAGGAGATAGTACTAGAAATGTCTGATAGAAGTTTATTTTGTTTGTTTAGGACATGATTGTAATATTGGTGTATAAAGAAAATTACCCCAAACCATTTTCATAATACCAAATAATGACTGTACTTTATCACAGCACCATTGTCCTATAGTCTAAACATTATTGCCTTATTCATCATGCCAATAGCAATATTTTCTTATCCTATTTGTCTTTTATTTCTACTCTCAAACAAGGCAATAAGTAAGTCAGGCTGCCTTTAATTTGGTGGGGGGTAAGCTATATAATACTTGACTTTATTTCTCTTTAACTTAAATATTTTCTAAATTTATAATTAGTTTCATAATGTTTGAATGAGGCTTCATCTTATATGCCCTGAGAAAAGAGATCAAGCTATAGAGGAAACGGTTATGGCTTTTTTCTTAAATCAAAACCAAAAGCAATCAGAAAAACACAATAATAGGCTTACATAGCTGGTTATTAAATTGCAAGATATTTGGTATTCAGAGCCTGCTATGTATCAAATACATGCTTGGTAATTTAAAGAAATTTATTATTTCTACAGATTGGTCTTTTCCAGTGAGGATTAGAATTCTCATCATACAAATAAACATACAAAAGCACCTAGTAAAGGATAGGACTATTTCTAACAGCCTCACTATATGAAACTGAATCTTCTCTCTTTGTGAATAACAGAAGATTCAGGGTGAATGTACATAGATAGACTAGCTACACAGTGTTACTGAGGCTTTCTGAGATTGCAGCGGAATGAGTTCAGCAAACCAATTTGACTGTTATACTGGCCATCTTGTGTTTAGCTCTGGGGGCCCTATATAGAGGCACTGATCATTTTTCAATCTTGTAGAATCATATGCTTCCACACAAGGCTGTGTCCTTTAAAACAGACACCTTGGGGATGCTGAGCATCCAGAAAATGTGCCAAACATTTCACAACTCATCTCTTTGAATTGACTTGAGAATACCTGGCCATTACTTTTTAACATTTTCAGTGGTGACAACTCTTCAGTATTTGAGGACTGGTTTTGAAAATGTGAAGCAAACAGAAGGAAAAAAAAAAAAAAGAAAAGCTATCCAGAGCTGAGTCTAAAGAATGCGCTAATAATTGCTTTACTTGAGCCCCACTTGAGATGTGATTATCCAATACAAAGCATGATTTTCCTTCCCTCCCTACCTCTCTCCCTTCCTTACTTCTTCCCTCTTCCCCTCCTCCTTTCCTTTCTCCTCCTCCTTGTTCTACTCTTTTTTTTTCTTGGCTCATGAAATGCTTCTGTGAAGAAAATTTCAGAAATGTTTTCAGCATGGAAATTTTATAAAGTCAATAAGTATTCTCCCAATTGACATTTGAATACTAATATTTGAACACTAATATTTTGAAAAGTAAGTTCTAGTGTGATTGTAAAAAACAAATCTTACTGCTAACCTCAGTGGAGTTACCCATCTCTGGTAATCCATTACTGTGTCCACACTGCCCCCAAAACTTAGTGATGAAAATGGAAATCATTTTCTGATGCACACAGTTTCATGGGTCAGGAAGTCAGGCAGCAACAGCCCGGGCAGCACCTCTCCCCCTTCACCCACCACGAGAGCTGGGGCCTCGGCTGAGTGGCCCAGTGGACTGTCTGGCCTGAATAGGGCACTTTGAGGCCTCAGTTCTGCTGTAGTCCTTGGTCCTTCTCCACATCTGAGATGGTTTTCTTTTTTTTCCCCCCACTCACACGCCTAGCACCTGCCTGGAGATGGCTAGAATGTCTGGCTCTGGCTGGTCATATCTCCCCACGTAGACTCTCAGAAGACCCAGATGCAACTTCCTCACAACGTGACAATTTGAGCAGCTGGTCTTCCAACCTAGTGGCTGGCTTTCCCCAAAGTGAGTGTTCCAGGAAGCAAGAAGTGAAACTTGCAGTCTCATAAGGCCTGGCCTGGAAACTGAATGCAGCATCTCTTCTACCATATGCTTTGAGGAAAAGCAGTCACAGAGCGACCTAGATTCAAGAGCCAGGGACAAACCTCAGCATTCCATGAGGAGAAGCTCAGAAGTGTTGGTCACCTTTAATGCATCACAAAGCCTAAAGCTCTCCAGATAGATAGGACATGTATTCCCTGGACTCTTCTCTCATTTGAAAACATCAGAAATGTTCCAGGTACCGTATGGATTAAAGGTGAAATAATAAGCATAGATTTTTCTAAGAATACTGTAGGAATATGCTCAGAATCTAGACACATGTATTTTAATAAGTTTATTATAGTATGGAGATAATTCTGGTTAATGTTTATGTCTACATGGCAGACTCATTCTAACAAATAATCTATTAGCAAACTTTGGATACTTTGGACAGCAATCACCTGATAGACTGATGCATATTGTATTAAAAGTTATGCGATCCTCTCAACCTCATTCATACTTATCCTTTTTCCTGAAATATATTACTACATTCATACTTAATTTCCTTCCTAAAGTGTCTATCTAGCCATCAAAGTCCACGTCTTCCATTAAGTCTTTCCCATCCCCAAGTTATGGGAATGGGGCTTCTGAGGCTCCATAATTCTTGGAAGCTTAGAAGAAAGAAATTTTCAGGTAAATTTTGGACTTGTGATTCTTCACATACTTTACCTCAGATTAAAGCTATTTATTTTCTCATTGTCTTTTCACTCCTGATAAGCATCTAGCAGGTGATGCTCTATTTATTTATCTACATGATATTTATTTACTTATTTATGTGATTTATTTTCACTTTTACTTATTTACATGATGCCATTCTTAGCGTCGTATCCTCCCAGACTAAGGGCTTGAGATATATTGTTCAAGATAAATAATAAAGACAGATATATAGGGATTTCTATTGATTGTGCTAGAGTTATAGAAATATCCATTATTCTAAAATTTGTGATGAATTGAGCACTTAACCTAGACAGAACAATGGTACGTGCCTATAGACAACATCCATTCAGCTTTATGAAATGAGTCCTGGTACTTGCCTGGGCATTATGCTGGGCGAAAACCTGAATGCAGCTTCCTCATTCAAGGCATGCGCATTCTAGTGGAGGAATCGAACACCACACAAGAAAGTGGATAACCATTTACAGAGTTGTGGTAAGGGCTATTAAAAGAAAGCATAGTATGCCAGGAGAATACAGAGATCTAACCAATCCAGTGGAGTGGCGGTTAGGAAGACTTAACTGTGGAGGTGCATTTTGGGCTGAATTTTAAAGGATGATCAGTAATTAACAAAAAGGATTACACAGTGGGTTCCAGGACTTGAGGACAAAGGATACATGGCCTGTTGGAGAATGGAGAGAAGTGATTTTTATGCTGAGATCTGAAGGATAGATGGGAGTTGACCAGATGTATAGTGGAGGCAGATAATATCAGGCAGGAGAAGCAATTAGTGTCATGTACCTGAGGTGGGAAAGAGCAGAGTTAAGAGAAACTGGGTGATAAAGTGACCAAAGCAGGACTTAAATTCGGCTCAGAGCTTTTATGTGAGAGAATATTTGCAAGTGCCACTCTTCCTTAAGCTTAGGTGTGGACTAGCTCATATTTTAGACACATAACTTACAGTTCTGAGTCCATTGAGAACAAAGTATATCTTCTCTATGCTCAAGGTGGCTTCCCCACACTTCTCCAGTCACATTAGAAACAGTAAAATTGTTAGAGAGATTGTACAAATCTTGGAAATTTCCAGACAGCACTGGGCTCTAGAGAGCAGACTGAAACTCTGAGGGCAAGCCCAAATTTCATGGTAGACATGAGGGGTGTTTTCTAAGTCATTTATCCACATAGTAAAGAAGGAGGCAAGGTCCTCTCCGCAGTGTGATTGCAGAGGAAGAAGCTGCATACAAACACACCAGATACTGTGGAGAGAAGCTTGGCTTAGATGCTGAAAAGATCCAGACAAAAGTGCTGGCCTGGCTTAAAAATCCTAGCCTATTTTAATATCCTAGCCTAAAATTACTAGGTCTCTGATGCTGTCAACTTCACTGAGCTTTAAGTTTTTACCTGTAAGAAGAGTAAAAACTGACTCCCAGAGGCTATTGTGATGATTAATAAGATATTGTGAAAGAACTGTAGTCTATTAGACACTCTCTAAATGATCATTATTATTGCTGTATTACTATTTCTATTTTACATTTTGTGTCCTTCAATTACCAGAGCAGGAATAATGGCTCTTTAAATATTGACTTAAATCTTTCCCTCTATGTAGCACTTGTGTGTGGTATACAGAACAATGGCATCTCTGAAGATGGCCACATTCTATTTCTTGGAACCTGTGAACAAGTTAAATTACATAGCAAAAAGCACTATGTGGATGTATTAATAATGAAATTAAAAATCTTGAGATGAGATGATTATACCATATTATCAGGGGGTAGTCACACAGATCATTATAAAATTGGAGGCAAGTAGGTCAGAAGTAGGAAAATTGGAAGATACTACTCCCTGGCTTTGAAGATGCAGGAACAAACTCTCCCCTAGAACCTCCAGAAGAAACCCAGCCATGCGGACACCTTGATCTTAGCCCACTGAGGTCCATTTTGAACTTCTGAACCACTTGTACTATAAAATTGTTGTTCTAAGTCATTAAGTTTGTGGTAATTTTTTTCCGTGGCAGTGGAAAACTAATACATGATAGGACAAATAGTTTTAGCTAGTAAATTTTTTACATGGAAGCTTTGTGCATAGGAAAGCATCTTCATTTATATACGCAGCCCTTTATCTGCTCATATTGATGGACGGTGCTTCTATTAATGAAGAAAAAGCCTATCCTGAACCTGAATTTGTCCCAATAATCTCTTTGTTTCTCCTTTTTTTGTCATAATGTTATTTTTTCCCCTTGTTTGTTTGAAGGATAGACAAAAAATTAAAATAATACACTAGAAAGTCTTTTGAGAAGAGGATTGCCCAAGATGTGTTCACGTCTGGCATGATGGAACTCCCCCAGGGATATTTATAAATGGAAAGCACTGAGTTCTTCAAAGTTCACACAGAAGGAGAGCACAGTCTCATGGTCAGGGGGATGTCATCTGCCATCACCATGACTTCCTGCCAAAATGATTGCTTGCCTGTCCCAGGAAGGATATTTTTATGCAAGAATTTTCAGTATAATCTACTTTAAAAAATGTGAGATTTTAGAAGTAGTTGGTAATTCTATCTTACTCTTGGTACTGAATGATTTTGTAATAAAATTGTTTTAGAATGGAGTTCTTTCTCTCCCTCTTTCCTGTTTTATTTATTTATTCATTTATTTTTGACTTACAGCCTTCTGATCTCCAACTTCAAGCCATTTACTCTGCAGCCAAGCATTTTCACTTGGCTGGCTATGTCTCTGATGTTCCTGTTTGTTTACGCATTTGCTTGTTAGGAAGTAAAATGTAAAACCTTTAATAAACACCCTTACCTTTGTTAAAAGGACAACATAGAGCCAAAATAGTACATCATGAAATTCAATACCAAAAGATGAGTAAAGTTTGAACTTAATATTAGAAATGTTTGTATTTTTCTAAAAGTTTATCAACTTTCTGTACCTCATGCTTAGCCTTTAGAGTTTTTAAGACCAGGCCCATACTATGGAAACAAAATGCCAAGCCAAGTTTCTAATGCCCATTAATTCTTGAATATTGCTCTCAGAACTGTAGTTATTTCTCTGGAGATCAATCATGGCTTCATATGTGGGCTACCAGTACTGTTCCATTACTAAAGTACTTCTGTTGATGAAGAAAAATTTGCGTAGAATGGTAGCTTATGCCATGTCTATGAGGAAAATAGCTACTTCAGTTGAAACCTGTAATAATATCAAGTTTACTATAATATAATTGAAATTGCTCTAAAATCACATATTTCCTAATTAGCACTAAGGCTAGAACTGTAACAGACTCTTTACATTTGAGCCCTTTAATAATTTTTATCTTCACCTAACTAAACCTGCCTGTAATATGCAACTAGACTTCTATGACTTAACACAGAGCATTTCTTCACTATGTAGGGAGGGTACAAATTACTTTCAAAAAAGATCTGTTGCATGTGGTTTGGAAAATCTAATTTTGTTTTATTTTATTTTATTTTTTTATTTAAAAAAATATGTGGCTTGGGTATGAGTCCAAGCCCACTGCAATCCAGGGAAGCTTGGCTCAAAAAATCTCCCCTTCGAGGACAGAGGTTGGGGCCTCTTGGACAATGCTAGGTATTCCAGGAATCAGGGTGAGAAGCTCAATGAGGCTGGGAGATGAAGATGGACCTGCAGATGCCCAGCAATCGCTGAGGGTGCAGGCTGGGCCATGGAACCGCTGGGCCTGAAGCGTCCACCTCCCCACTGTCTGTTCCAAGTCCCTCCTGACCCTGATATCACAGGACACTCAGCGGCATCCAGGGCCTATTGCCCCCAGAAGGCTTTATTGGCCCCCAGGGCCCTGATTCAGTCTCACTGTGGGGACAACCCCAGTGAGGGGGAATTCTCCTCTGTTCTCAGAAATGTCTGTTTCTCCAGAAAATAAAAAGTCCTGGGGGCAGGCTGGGGGAGGTACCAACACCCCCCACCCCTCAATCTGTCCTGTCTCCTCCAGGTCCTTGGAGGGTCAGGGTTCTTTTAGAAAGCTCTGGGCACCCCCCACTAGAACTTCTGGATCTTGCTCAGCCGGTTGTGGCACCAGATGGTGTGTTTCCGGAGCAGCCGCCAGTACTTCCGGGTCTCCGGGTCCAGCTCCTCCAGCTTCTTGGGGGGTCCCACGTTCATCTGGAACAGCCACTCAGGGTACTCGGGATCCGGCTTCAGGACCACACCCTGGCCCTCCTTGTAAATGTTGGCACCCTGGCATGCGTGGTGAGCCAGACTGGGTCTGTACACACCTTGGGGTCCTTCAGGGCCTCTCCCTTTGCCCCCCTTATAAAAGAGCCCAACGTACCCTAGTTACCTCACACTGGAAAATCTAATTTTGATTCTGATCTGAGGCTTCCCATATCTCCACTCAAAATTGCCTTTTAGAATACCTGTTAAGTTTATGACAAACTGTAAAACAAATAAATTAGCCTCTCAGTGAGGCTCTAGATGATACCAAATGTCATAATCTAAAGAAACAGGATTGACTCCCTCTAGAAAGAAATAGCCAGATAACTATTTCAAAGGTGTGATTTTAAAAATGCTCTAGATTACTTCACTTAGCATAATGCCTTCCAATAAGATCACTTTTATATGTGGGATCTGAAAAATACAACAAACTGGTCAATGTAATAAAAAAAGAAGCAAGCTCATAGATATAGAGAACCAACAAGTGGTTACCAGGAGGGAGAGGAAAGGAGGGAGGGACAATACAGGGACAGGGGATTAACAGGTCCCATCTATTAGGTACAAATAAGCTACAAGGATATATTGTACAACATGGGAAATATAACCAGTATTTTATAACTCTAAATAGATATAATCCTTAAACTTATGAAACATTATATTGTATACCTCTAACATATATATTAATAATAATGTAGATCAACTATACATAAAAGCATTTTTCCATAAAAATAAAACTTTGAGACACTGTCGAGAGACACTGTCAGTACTCTTTTCATATCCTCTCACCTGTTCAGTGTTCAGTTCAGTTCAGTAACTCAGTAATTTCCGACTCTGCAACCCCATGAACCGCAGCACGCCAGGCCTCCCTGTCCAACACCAACTCCTGGAATTTACCCAAACTCATGTTCATTGAGTCAGTGATGCCATCCAGCCATCTCATCCTCTGTTGTCCCCTTCTCCTCCTGCCCTCAATCTTTCCCAGAATCAGGGTCTTTTCAAATGAGTCAGCTCTTCGCATCAGGTGGCCAAAGTGTTAGAGTTTCAGCTTCAACATCAGACCTTCAAATGAGCACCCAGGACTGATCTCCTTTAGGATGGACTGGTTGCATCTCCTTGCAGTCCAAGGGACTCTCAAGAGTCTTCTCCAAAACCACAGTTCAAAAGCATCAATACTTGGGCGCTCAGCTTTCTTCACCGTCCGACTCTCACATCCATACATGACTACTGGAAAAACCATAGCCTTGACTGTTCAGTGTACTGTGACCAAATTCAAATGCATTTCTCTGCCTAGGGGCTTTTCCCACATTTTATGTGCCTGCTGGCTATCTGTATGTATTCTCTGAAGCAATGTCTCTTGAGGTCCACTGCCCTTTTAAAATTGGGTTATTAGTCTTTTTGACATCAAGTTGTTCGAATTTCTTACATATTTTAGACATTAGCCCATTTTCTGTTATATGGTTTACAAATATTTTCTCCCATTCCATAGGTTTATTTCTTCAGTTTTGTAACTGTGTCTTTTGCCATGCAAAAGCTTTTTAAGTAGTCCCACCTGTTTATATTTCCTTTTGTTTCTTGTGCTTTTGGTGTCATCTCCAAAAAAGCATTGCCAAGACCAATAAGGGAGTTTTCCCCTCTATATTTTCTTCTATGCAGTATTAAGGTTTCAGGTCTTACATTTAAATCTTTAATCCATTTTGAGTGAATTTTTATGTGTCATATAAGTTCAGTTCTGTTCAGTCGCTCAGTTGTGTCTGACTCTTTGCGACCCCATGAACTGCAGCACGCCAGGCCTCCCTGTCCAACACCAACTCCCTGGATTTACCCAAACTCATGTCCTTTGAGGCGGTGATACCATCGGGACATCTCACCCTCGGTTGTCCCCT